>VYXF01002642.1:745982-859331 GCA_013397295.1 Polioptila caerulea | reverse complement strand
ATTTGAGCAAGTCCAGAGGAGGCCACAATGATGATCAGAGGGATGGAGCAGCCCTGTTGTGAGGAAAGGCTGAGAGAAGTGAGATTGTTCAGCCTGAAAAAGAGAAGACTTCAGGGTGACCTAATTTAGACTTCCAGTACCCAGAGAGACCCTACAAGAAACATGGAGAAAAATTATTTACTGGGGCATGTCGTGGCAGGACACAAGGAAAAGCCTTCACACTGAAAGAGAGTAAATTTAGATTAGGTACAAGGAAAAAATTCTTCATTGTGAGGGTGGTGAGGCACTGCAAAAGGTTGCCCAGAGAAATTGTCGGTGTCCCATCCCTGAAGTTGTTCAAGGCCATGTTGGATGAGGCTCTGAGCAATCTGGTCTAGTGAAAGATGTTTGGAACAAGATTATTTTAATGTCCTTCCCAATCCAAAGCAATCTATGATTCTGTGATTCTATGATGACTTTGTGCTGGAGATATCAGCCTTAGAAAACTGGTATGATGTTTATTAAACCAATGGCTCATATTAAAAAAAAAAAAAAAGAAAGAACAGAGAAGTGAAAAAAAGAAAATCTTCTGGGACAGGGCAGAAAAGAAGAGTGAAGGCATGCATGTTAATAAGTAATACAGGCTTTTCTCATCTGGGCTTTACTCAGAGCATTTCTTTGGATGGCCAGGATAGCTGTAATACTAGTATTTAGGGATGCAATAAGTCCATATGGCTCATCTAGATTAATTCATTTATCTGTCTAGCTTTGATACCTTGTAATATTTTTATCCTCTAAGTACTCACATGTCTATTTTTTTCCCCCAGTATGTTCCTGAATAAAGTATGTGCTGTTACTTCTGGTACTAAGAGATTAGCCAGTGGAGGAAAAAGTGAACTCCCTTGGCATATGCTTATTTCATTCATCTAAGTTTGTGCATTCTATAAATTATTCAGAGAAAAGATATTAGTGGATCAACAACAGCTCTGGTTCATCAGGTCATATTAACAGTCTTGGACTGTTACATTGGTGGGGTGCCAAAGTACAATGCACAGAGTGAATTTACAATGCATATTTCAGAATAATCCCTCTACACACAGTGTCAAGGTCCATTTGTGAGATATTCCTATAAAATATAATTGTCAGTGCAGCCCCATCCTGCGAGTCAGGGGTGAAGTCTGGGACCTTTATTTAAATGCACGATTTTCCTGTCATCCCTCTTCTTACAGTTCTGAGGATGATTGCAATCAGGAGCTACACATAGGCAGCCATTTTATGTATTATCTGTTCACTTCCCCTGTGCTTTCTAAGTGCTCCAGGATGATTTTTGCTGAAGATTTTCCAATCACCTTTTTCTTCCTTTTACTGGTCTGTGTAGAAAATATCTATAATGGGGTGCAATTGAGAGATTCTGATTGTCCCTCCATTCAGTTGCCTAGGAAACAGACTTGTGGATATCCAGCTTTTCCCTTCATTACTGAAGATGCCATTTACAGTTGATTTCCTCCTATGTCTCCTTTGCTGTGTATACTGGTGAAAAGGAAGGGACACAATAATCCTTGTTCTATTGTTTGGTTTGCTGTTTTAAGGTGTTATTTGTTTGCAGAATATTCGGGTTATAAAGTCTGAATGCATTGTTCATGATGGATAGCCATGCCATGGGCAATACAGATAGCTGAAGATACCACATAATACATTCCTTTCCTTTTTTTGTTTTTTTTACCTTCTGCTTATTGGGAGTCAAATGTAAATCTGATTAGATTCCCTCAAATACTCAAATCTAGTTATACCTGTGAAGCATTATCATTGTATTAATTATTTTATAGCTGTATAACTGAGAGCAGATTTGTTTCCTTTCACTCACTTTAATTATGTACACTGAAGTGGAGAAAAATATTTATTTTGCAGACAGGACATGGCACACCCCATTGAGAGTGGATGTTAATCAGTTTGAGCACTTTAACCCTAAAAAGCTCAAATTTGACATTTTGAAAAGGTGCAAATGGTGACTCAATCTACTATTTAAGTGCAGCGTAAATTTATTCTCAGTAAAAGAAAATATATTAATCATTAAGAACTCCAGGTATTCATTTGGATCTGTTTTTCTCCTCTCTGCTTCCCTTTCGTTATTCTTTTCCTTTGTTCTCATTATTTTGGCTCCTTCTATTTCCTTTCTTCCTCTCATCCATCACTTTTATCTTTTTCATCTTCTTCCCTTTATCTGTTCCCTCTTAATATTTATTCTTTGTCTGTTGTAACTGTTTTTCTTTTACAGAGTCTTCCTAGCCCCACCTCCCTTTTCTTCATCTCCCAGGAAGCATCCCTCTTTTGAGAAATATGTCATATTTGGTTTCAAAGTCATCTCCTCCCCCTTTTGGTTTGAAAATTATTTATACCAGCAATAAAGAGTACTGAAGGGCTGGGTAGCAGTAGAAGGTTGTTTATAGGCTGGAGAGGAACAGAAAAGCACTGGACATTTCCTTACTCTACCAGTTTCTCTTCATGTGCATCCCTTACTTTGGCTCCCCAAGTTCTGGATAGATCATCCCAGGACCACCAAGGTGTGCCTGTCCCCAGCAGCCTTCCTCAGTTGCACATCTCCTTCCTTGCCTAATTCTCTTTTCTGCCTACTCCTCCTTCCTGTCACAGCCCTCTCAGTGCACTTTTCCCTCTTTCTGCCTTGCCTCCATTTTCCTTAGACTGTTCATTGCTCTGATAACATCTCTGGCCTTCTGACCCCAGGATGACCGAGAAGTCACCCTGGCTCTGTTTTGTTTTGCTTTATGGTATTTATGTTAGTGGTGTTTTTCCCTTTCCTTTCTTGTCCTCACACTCTCCTTTTCCCCTGTTCCTCATTTTTAAGCAATTTGACCTGCCTCATTGTAGCATAATCAGCTACCCCAAGGTGGAGAAAAGCAGGTGGAGTTGGACAGAATTTAAACACTAGGGGAAAAAAAAGCCAAACAGCAAAGACAAAACCTGTCATTTACATCAACAGGACTGGCCCACAGTTCAGAGAGAGAAAAGAAATTAAGAGAAGCACCTTTTCCCCTGAGTCAGTGCTTGTAGAAGAAAGACAACAGTGACCATTATCTCCTCTTTATTCTGTGGCCTCCGGTCTGCACTTCCTGCTATAGTTCTCTCTTCCACAAGGATAAGGTACCTTGGGTGTTACTTCATCCTTATCACTGCCTGAGACAGCTCAGACAACAGACGTACAGAAGGTGAATGAAATGATGATCAGAAATTATGGCAAATTCCTTTCTGTACACCCTAATGGAAGTGAGAGAGGACATACTGCTGGGTGCATTTTTTATTCTTACACTTTATCTGCAGGCAGTGCTTTGTTCTGCAGACATTGAGGTGGTAGAGGGGTGGTAGAGGGATGGTAGAGGGATGGTAGAGAGGGATGAACATTAATTTGTTGATGTTAATTATCAGCTGAAATTGACAGGATGTTTTTCTGATTGTGTTCCTTTTTTCATCAGAAAATGCTAATGGGGAGAGAAAACCCAGAAGTTTTCATAGGAATATATCCATTTCTAACACAATTTTAGTGGAAATGCTTTTCTGGTCTAGATGAGGAGTTCTGTCCAAAACGCTCAGAATGGACATCCTGCCCCAATATAATCATTATTTCGGTAAAAACTTCAGAGGAAGTTGTTTCTACTCCTTTTTTTTTCTATTGAGACATTGATTTAAATTTGTATATTAAATAACTCAGGTTGGTACCTCTGTCACAATAGACTTGACTTGTCTTTATTGAGGTAACAGTACTCATTTTCATAGTGGGTCTTGATTTTACTTCAGGCAGGATTTAAGATTTACTTTTTATCTTGATATGTTTCAAGGGATAAAAAAAAACTTAATTATTATTACAGATATAGTATGAAAGTATGACCTATGAAAGGCATAGTTCAGAAACTTCATGCAAACCTGTCCTCTCTTCCTCCTCCACCCACAGCACCCTAAGACATCTCTGGGTCTGCATCCCTCGGGTTCCCCAGGACCTCCACAGATCTCCTGAGGGGGACAAAGAAAAGAGACACCAAACACAAAATGTGAGAGGCAGCCTGAGTAACCAGTTATAAAGAAAGACACAGCTGAAATATGCAATGGCCAAGTAATAAAAAACTCTTTTTAATAATAATATTAAATATCTTGTTATATTTTTGCTATAATGATAATAACTACAGAAGCTTCCTGCTATCCTCAGTGCTAGTTTTTGTCTTGGGAAGAATTAAAGAGCTAAACTGAAACTGAGGTGTCTGATGTAACTTATGGGATCCTTTTACTAGTTGTAGTGGTCATGAACAACATGCACATAATGAACCTCTGCTCTCTTGAATAATCCAATGGGACTGAAAGATGTCTGTTTTCTTCAACAAAGTCTTAGAAACAAGTTGTTATTTTCATCTGAATAGAACTCAACTTGAAAGGGAAGTTAGCAGCATGTAAATATGCTAACAATAACCAAACCTTCTGGATTGGAACATATGAGAGCCATGCCCAAAACATTTGTGAGTGAGAAAAAAGGAAGAATCCCCTGTCCGTTCCTCCCTATTCCCCTTGGTCAGGGAGATGTGTGGAGGATGAGTGGTTTGGTTGCAATCTTTGGTCAGCAGGGCACGAGCTGGGGCCTGACCTGCACACAGGAGTGTCCACATGCATGGCTCAGTCTGCTCTGGAGTGAGCCTGTGCCAGCCAGCGGCACTGCAGCTGGAGCAGCTGGAAGGAAAGGCTCCTTCCACTTCCTCAGAAGCTCATCACAGGCATCTGTTCAAGGCTGGTCACAGACGAGCACCACATTATTTTGCTGAATTAGGCTGTGGGGTTATTATTAACAAAACAGAAATAAATTGAGAACAGAGTGGAAAACAGCTTGCAGTAGGGAGATTTATGACTTACACATCTTGTGTATACCCTGACTGCAGTCACGACCTAATTTCTCACCAAACATAAAAAAAGGTAAGAAGAAAAAATTCTAGTAAAGAGATAAAGTGAGAGGTTAACACAAAACATACTAGGCAACATTTCTGTTCCCTTTGATGAGTGCATTAGGGACTAATTTATCTTTGAAAATTCTAGAGATCTGTGTCTGCTTATTGAATGAGCCTACAACATTAATATTTTGGTTTTGTTGCTCTTGCACTTCATAGGTTTTATGTTAAACCTTGACAGAATTCAATAAATCCAAATATATCCTTCCTTGATAGAACTCGATAAAGCAGGTATATCAAAAAAAGATTTGTGCTGTTTCTCTGCCTTTCTGTGAAGAGTGAGAATGTTTTAGGTTTCCTCAAAAATGCCATACGTTGCCCTATAAAGCCTGCAGTCGGGAAAGCCTCCATTCAGGAAAACATTTAACCATATGCTTGACTTTAACTTTAGGCATATGCTTAAAATCTAGCATGTGCTGAAATTCTTTTCTGGAAAGGAATGGATTTAAGCACTTGCTTATGCTTTTTCCTGGATCAGAGCCCCATAAGTTATACACCAGATACTGCTGCCCTCACCTACAAAGTTGAACTCAACTACTTGTATTTGGTATTTTAAAAATAATTTCAGTTAAGATATTACTTCATCACTGAAAAAAACCCCCTAAGCATAAGAGACCATAATTTTCTAGGTATTATTGAAACACTTAGCTCTCAGCAGAGACTCTGCTCTGTTACATACAAAGATTCTGCAGTTCTCCAGCATCATTTTGAGTAACACTGTTAGCAACTTATACAGTAAAACACAACATTTGCCTTAATTTACCTTTGGATTTTGTGGTCAATATGTAGGTATTTTAGTTATTGATGGCCTGGCTTAAGATCGCTAAAATTAATTTAAGTTAGTTTGACAATTTTGTAAAAAATAAATTTACTTCCCTTATTTTGAATAGAAGGAATCCTAGAATCATTAAGGTTGGAAAAGACCTCCAAGACCATCTAGTGCAACCTTTGACTGACCACCACCTAGTAAACTAAACCACAGCAGTGAGTGCCACGTCATTTCTTGAACAGTTCCAGGGATAGTGACTCCACCAGTTCCCTGGGCAGTGCTTTCCAGAGTTTGTCTTTCAGTGCAGAATTTCAGGTGTCTTTCAGTGCAGAAATTCTGCCTCATGTCCACCCTGAACCTCCTGTAGCACAGCTTGAGGCAATTTTCTCTTGTCCTTACAGTGGTTGCCCTGGAGATGAGACCAACACCCTCCTTGCTGCAATCTCCAAAAGTATGAATTGGTGAGAACCCTTCCACAAATGTGGATGCATTTCCCTCTATTCTTATCTCTTTTTTTCATTTTAGAAAGTGAGAAAAACTTACAATAACCAAGGGGGACAACACCCAAAATCCACCTTTTTTTCCCCCATTCTATTCTCATATCCATTTATAGTGACACAGGTTGTCATTATTAATGTTGAGTGAAATCCTGTTTGAAACAATGCATCACTTTTATCCTTTGGTTATTACCAGAGTCTAACAATTTCTTTTCATGTTTGCTAAACTTAAAAGAGTACACTTTAAAAAAGGGGTATCTGCACGGGAGGGGGGAGGAAAGCAGGCAGGCACACAAATCCCTTTATGTATGAATGGGATTTGTTCATGCACTTCCTTCACCAATCCAAGTAAGCATAAGAATCAGAAACTACGGACCAAAACTCTTTCTTGGGAAGTCAAAACCCTGCTGTTTCCTAGAGGTTTGACACCCCAGCATTGAACTTATGCTCCATTATAATTTTATCTTCTTGCACTCTATTAACAAAATATTTTGTAATTTGTACATTTGTCTTTGTACAATTATGGTTATTTCACACACCCTCTTTTCCTTGTTTCCTAAAGATCATTAAAACACAGAGTTGAGTACTAATAATAATGATGTAGTTATTCCAGACATTGAGACATGCCAGAACTACCAAGGGAAATAAATCACATTTTAGCATTCAATCTCCAGCTGCCTATGGGTCTGTCACAGCAGGCCTATCTGCAGACACCACTGCACTCTGCTTAGAGCCCTCTTGGCAGAGAAACTCCAGCTGACAAACTCTGAAATACAGCTGACACTCTGCATATGCTCTATGTGTGAATGGGGAAGTGAGGGTGTTGTGCTCTGTGCAGAAGCAGTTATGGGGTGCTGGAGGCAGCTCACCTCAGGGGCTTGCTAACCAGCCCTGAACCTGCCTCCTGACAGGGAGCCAATGCCACTCCCTCATACAACTTCACTGCAGCTCTACAGGGTTTTCACAAGAGCCTCTTGGCTGCTGACAATTGCTAGGAATCATTTCAGGCCATGTGTTTTAATGTGAATCTCATATAAGAAATATTTGTAAGGATAATGTCGTGTTTTGTCCAGACACATTTCGGGGCAGTAATGTGGACATAATGTTCATCTTCTTTAGAAGAAAGTGCAATTACCTTCCTGGATGAGGTGAACTGTGTTTTCACCAGTTTCATCTGGTCTCTGGCTTGGACTGGTGACCCTCCTGCTCAGGAGCTCCACGCTGACAGCCTCTGAATAAAAGGAAAAGGGAATTTGTGCTTGGAGACTCCTTTGAACTCTCTCTGAACTAACCCTGAACTCCATCCTGAACTAACTGGGGATTATTTCAACTATCCATATCTGATTTCCTTCACATTTTTGGTACATTTGAGTTTTCAAATGAATCCAGCTTTAAAAGTAGAGGACTGGGTCCATTTCCTCTTTATTTATTATCTAAGCTCTCTAATCTTCTTTGTCTCCTTGTAGTTTGCATATACTGTATATGACATGACCTGTGTAGGGCACTTGCTATTTTCAGTCCTGACTCAGTACTGCAGTCATTGGCTATTATTAATCTGTCTTTATCTTCTATTAGACATAACAATATAGCATTGGAGAAAGTCAATGAGAGGTCAGTGAGAGACCCTTAAAACAGCAAACCCTTTGAGAAAGTATAGGTTTAAAGTAATCTCATTTTGGTCTGTCTGAAAATTTTACTTCAGTTTTTAATTTCCTGTAGGAAAAAAAAAAGTATAACAAAAGTAAGTCCTGTGAAAGCAAAATTATTAATTAAACATTCATATTAATTACTCAGGTAAGCATCATAATTCCCTTGAATCAAAGGAATTAGGTGAATATTTAGTTTTAGTCTGCAGTGCATTTCTACACCACTACACACTGGGCCTGTGGAGGGTGCACAGAACATCTCACACAAGTGACCAAAACCCCACAAAATGGCCCAGGAAGGTAATTCCACAAGTGCTGCTCATTTGCAGTTAAAGATGTTGAGTGAAGGGTAGCAAATAAGATTTTCAGCACAAGTTAACAAAATAAAATCTTCCACTTCATTTTATTAGACAGTATAGGAATCACCAGAGATCTGGGATCTTATAAAAGATGCATTCAAAGCTAATACATGCTCATCAGTATAAAATAAAAATGTATTTCTTCACACTTGGCTAAGATATACACCTGTATAAATTAAATGCTGGCCTCTTCATCGTATCTCAGCATGATACAGAGATCTACCAGAATAAAAATCTGTTAAATATGACTACTTCTAAGACTTCATCTTCTTGACAAAAGTGCTAAAGCATTTTACTAGAAAGAATCTTAATAAAGACTGAAAGTAAACGCAGAATTGTCAGACAGATGGAGGAATCATGCGGAGGAACAGGCAGCCAGCAATGGATAAGAACCTATACAGGAGGGTGTAAAGCTAATTTAAATCAACTTTATTCTTCTTGCTTTGTGAGTATTGGTTTTTTTCTTATGCTTTTTCAAAACAGTTTTGTGCTATCAAATGGGCAACTGGCAATTACACTCCCCATTCCTACTATAAATAGCTGGAATGGTTATTGTTGTTGATATTATTCACAAAACAGTAGGGCTTGAAGTCAGCCAGGGACTCCCACTGTGCAAGAGACTATACAGATGTGGAATAAAAAGATAGTTCTGTCTTAAAGCATCATCCTATTTCATTGTGTTGAGAGTGAATCTGTGTTTGTACAATATCCCTCCCACCCTGTAATGCCGGGTTGGGAGATCTAAATCTGTGCTGATGTTTCCATAACAAGTAAGGATAAGAGATTGGAAGCTTTGCTGCAACAATAAGAGCCTTTGGCCCTGCCCTGCTCATCTGGCTTTTGAAATAGTCTGAGGGTCAGAGTTTAGAATCTCCCAATTTAGTACTTGTTCAAACTAGATGTGCATGAATAACTAGTGGGCAGAGAGTTCTGCAGGGCCAACATTGCGAGGCCGTTGTCCCTCGATCCCTGGATTGCACCCAGGCTGGAGGGAAATTCCTGCAAGCTCAAGTAGCCTCTTCTGACAGACACTAAAAAATATTCTCTCTTTATCTAATGATGGGCAGGCATTTTTTACCAGATTTCACGTGAGAGAAAAACATCCAGTGACAATGAGCCATTCCAGAAGGCCATATTAATTTCTATAAGTTGGGAGAAGGAATAGGAAAGGGAAGAGTGGAAGGAACCCCCAGTGGAGAGCACTTCAGTAGGAACATTTTCCAGAAAACCATTTCACTTGACTCAGCCTGACTATGTTTTAAAATACTGACAACATATGCCAAAGAAGCTATTGTTTGATCATCTGAGATTTCAGTGTGTTCTTGATAACTAAACTCACCTAGAATAAAAATTAATTTCTGAGAGGAAATACAAAGGAAAAATATGGTTTTAGCTGATAGTAAAAACTCTGAACACAAGTCTTCAAACAATGTTCAAGCTTCCTAGCTTTGGACAAGAGAACAGAATAAACCAAAATGTGCCATTTTCTGTACAGCTTAGCTTTTGTTTCTTTATAGAAATCCAACAAATGTGGCAAATCACATCTTTGAAATAATATATTTTTTATCAGCTAAGTATCTTGAGGGCTTATCCTCAGTAACAATGAATTATGAATAACTTATACTTCCTAATATACCCCAGATCCCCATATTCAGCTCCTACAAAGAAGCTGAGCTCTGCTCTTTCATCATCTGTGCTCCTTTTATTTCCTAACCCTACAATGCCATACTCAGTGGGTCTGACATGACCCTATCCATGCACTCAGCCACCTCTGTGGATTACCAGGGTACCCTGCCTTCTCCAAAGCCTTTCTTGGGCATCCATAGCTGAGCCTGGGAACAATCAGACTATGGTCAAATGCTAAATAAAGGGACAGAGCTAGGACACAGCTGACAGAGCGTGTCCTAACACTTTGAGGAAGGGTGCAGCTGCATTCTCAGACTATACTCTGGAGCTAGGAATGGCTGCCACCCCCTGACACAGAGGACTCTTGAGGAAAAGAGGTAGTTTAACATTGCTTGCCTCTCTAATGCCTTATTAGAAATTTAAAAGAATCCAGCGAGCCTTCCTTAATTTCAGGAGGTGAGTGTGACTGTTTCCCTTCAGCTGATGCAGCTGATGGGCGTGTGGGGCCAGCAGCGTGCCCAAAGCACAGCGAGCTGTGCTGCTGGGAGCCCTGCCCCAGAGTGTGCACAGGGCCTGTGCTCAGCCTGCTGCAGGGAGACAGATTGGAGATCAAGGAGGAGACATTTTACCCACAGACTTCTTAAATCTTTTTTTTCTCAGGAAGCAGAGGAATCCAAAGTGGCCCCTGAATACTTTTGGAAGTGCAAAACCTCCAGCTGTGCTTGCTTTTCATATTGTTGTTTAAAAGTAAATAATTACCATGTGAGAAAACCACAACGGCGTTTGATTTTTATCCCACTCCCCTGCCATACTCCTGTCCCTCCTCCCTCCCTTTCTTCTCCTGCTCAACCCCCAGTCCCACTGCCCACATGTGGTCTAATTTGTCTTGTGCAGCAAAAGTGCAGCTCAAAACTCAGCAAAAAAAGCTTTCCTTAGCAAACATAACCCCACAAGGTCACAGAGGTTCTTGTTATTGTTCTTTGCAGGTTTCTATTTCACAAGTGCCCAGAGCAGCACCCGTGCAGGGATCCCCATCCCTCAGGCAGGCAGCTCAAGCAGCCACTGCCCTTCCCAGGCAGCAGCCATTGCTGCTTCTTGGATCCCCTCCCCAGAGTGAACTTCGCAGCTCCCACATCCTTCACACTGAAGAATGAAGAAAGCCCTCCACCACAGTGCAAGGTTTGCTGGTGTTTTCTCATTGTCTGGTTTTCTGCTGCTGAGCTTAGGAGCCTTAAGTCATTTAGCAGCACCAGCAGGAGCAAAAGATGAGTTGATTTAGCCCACTTCTCGATGCTGGTGTTATTTAGTATAGGCATTCCTTAAGAATTTCATCTGACCATGGTAAGTGGAAAAAAAATAGACTTAACCATTCAGACATACTCCAGCACTGTAACATATTGGGAACTTCAGTTCCCACTGAGGCAAAGAGCTGCAGCTGTTGTTTTTCCTTACAAGCTTCACAAACAATAAACTTCTATTTGACTACTGACTAGGATAATTCTTATTCTGCTACTGCAAGTATCTTCTGGGAAGTACAGACCGTTCAATCCCTTGAGGTCAGCATCTTCCAGGAGGTACTCAGCAAGCTACCATAATCACCTATACTACTTATTGTATTTGTTAATGGGATTTGACACCTTTGCCTTCTGGCTTCAACTGCAGCCTATACTTACACCCAGAAAACACTGATTAAATTACTCACCTAGTAATTTTCAGGATCAGGACAACATTTTGAAAAACACACATTGCAATTTGATCTTGTTGTATTATATAAACTCATTTGAAAGCCTGTTTCAGCAAATCATTTAAGCCCTTGCTGAAGTACCATTGAGTGACTTCACAAAGACATATTTTTTGCATATAATATTTGCTCTATGGCATTACCATGTAGCTTTCTGAAAGGAAAGTGGATTAGCTTCAATTGTTGTTATGATTTATTATTTGTTGAGTGTTGACAGTACACTTCAATGGAACTTGAGGAAGTGCTTAAAGTTAAGCACATTTTCAAGTACATTGCTGATCTAGGGCCAAAAAGTGAATCTGAGACCTTCTTTGTTGGAGAGCATAGACATGACACCAAGGAAAAGCATTCTTTAATATTCCCTTAAGCAGGAAACACTGGTTAGCCATGTGGGTATGTTTTAGAGATAAAAGAGTTGACTGTAAACCATTTATCAATTTGATATTCCAGTGCCAAAGAAAAAGTGTATCAACTGTTCATATAATAAGTGAAATGCAAATTTAGGAATGCAGCCAACAGGACACACATATCTTCCCAGAGAGAGATGAAAGCATAGAATGTAAATACACCACCTGGGGCTTGCAACCCCCATCCAAGCCTGATGTCATGTCTTCTTGAAGGGCTCTGCATGCACTCAGAACATTTGCCCTGGACAGACACATATGACAGATATGGTCATCTACTGGTAAATAAAATACCAAAGAACAGCTTCAAAAAGTAACTGAGTTTCCTCTCTGCTAAAGTATTTGTTAGTAGTGTAAACACACACTAGATACCATTAGCACAGGAGAGCACAGGGTAACTCCAAACTGCTGTAGGAGGCATGTCTCTGCTATTGCTGGGTAAGGGAGTTCTTAATGCTCCATCTAGCTTGTGTGACTGCTCAGCACTGGCTAGGGGTAGTCCCTAAATTAATTAGTCAGGGATTGTATACTTGCCTTTTTATTACATGTGATAACAGAGTCTAACACAATAGAACCTTGTCTGTGACTGTGGCCGAGAGGCTCAATAGGAACAACAACAACAATTATCCTTATATGTTGCCTGAACACAATTCTGAAATATCTGTGGTTTGTCACCATTATCATCCAGAAGCTATAACCTAAGTTAGGCAATTTTTGGAGGCAATACAAGAAAACTCACTGTGGCTCCTGAAAACTCTTGGAATGTAATAATATAAATGAGGAGGAAATATTCTGTGGGGAAAAAAGTGCTTAAGGCAACGGTAATTATATTGCCAAATATAGCATATAGAATCTGCAGAGTGAGAACTTCACATAACAAGGGAAATGTAAAGTCATACTTTGGGTGTAACTAAATTGTAATAGAATGGCTGGGGGGAGCATTATTTGAGGGAGTTCATATTTAATCCCTGAGTAGCCAAGGAAGCACAAGAGAGAAGCTGTTTACAAAATTGTATTTTCTTTATTTGTGCAGGAAACTATTAGTATGTATTTGAGTGCTAAGAAATCATAAACAATATTCTATTATAAACTCCACCGAACATACCTGAAATAACACAGCCCTCACATCTCTTTTCCTATATTTCTGGAATTCCTAAACTGGTAATATAGAAACAAAAGCTCTGGTTTTGGAGAGATTTTTCTGGGCAAAACCAAACAGGGCTTTCTATTTGTTGAAAGGTCAGTCCTGTCTCTACTACAGTGTGCTGTTGCAGGGAGGGATTTTTGAAAGTCCTCTCCCCTACCAGCCAGCTGAGCAGGCCTCCTCTCTCCCTGTTGATCTCATTCAGTCTGAGTGTTGAACCACTGCACCAAACAGAAACCTCCTCCACTCCAACAAGAAATTTGCATCTTTTTCATCTCCTTGACAGCTGCTACTGCCCTTGGTACCTCCCTTCCCCATTTTTATCATTAAAAATACATTTTTCCTAGCTCTAGCTGAGCTAGTCCTTTATTCTCAGGTATTTCTCCTCTAAGAATCATCTGCTCATGAGCATGGTTCAGACACCTCACTCTTCTGCTGCAATGCCCATAGTGTCTATGGCACCCCAAGAATAGTCTCTTTCCTAGCCAAGGTCAAAATGGGGACAAGTAGCATGAACTTGTGCTTACACAAGCAAGCCATGGCCCTGAGCCAAGCCTGCTGAAGTTATGAGAGTTTCTCCAATGCCTCTAACATTTTTGAATCATAAAACATGCATAAATGTTTTTAAACATAGATAAACATAAGAAATGTTTACTGTTTCTCTACATTTGGTAGGGATTTTTGTGTGTGCATTTCACAAAAATAGACTTATGGAAGAAAAATAAGATTATGACTTTATAAACAAGGGAAAGGAAGCTCTTCTATGCTTCTCTTCCTTGAGAAAATCCAAAAACCTTTTCTAGCACTATCAGATGCTGACAAAAACACCATCATAGAGACATCTGGAGAATCTGAGAGGAGGAACCTTTTAGTAGTTGAAGCTATTCTAAATTCCAAGTTCATTAGTCACAGTTTCACTTTGAGAATTTTTGTGGAACTTGCACATATCAAATGAAAATTTTCAAGTTTTGGAGGACGTATAGAGACAGAAAACCTTTGTTTCTTCTCTTAGAGAAAACACAGGTCTTACCCAGCAGAGGGGCAGATGTACAACATCAAGCAAACATTTCCCTTCTGTTTTGATGATTATTTTTGATCTTTTATTCCTAGTCTGTTTTGACAGATAATATAAAACAGGTTAGAAATCTCCTTCTGCTGAAGGACCTGGGCAAACTGGCACTTCACCAGGCAAGTGGTTGAGTCACCATCCCTGGAAGTATTTCAAATAGGTATAGATGTTGCACTTGGGGACATGGTGCGGCCTTGGGGGGCTTGGCAGTGTTAGGTTAATGGTGGGACTTAATGATCTGAGAGCTCTTTTAAAATGTAAATGATTCTATGATTCAGAGATCAATCAGTACATCGAGGTGAGGCTGACATTGCAGTCACCAAGGGCAGCAGCAGCACACACAGGTTGTCTCAGCTACATCAGCTGAGGTGGCAGAGGTTGCCCCACCAAGGTGGTGACCACTGACAAAAGGGAGGTGTTCTTGCACAAGTGATCTGTACTATGAGAGTGTGGATGGAGGAGGTAATTCAAACCATTTCAGATGCAACAAAGTAGTCCTTCTATGCCATTTTGCCTTTTAAAAGTATGTACTTTTTAAATGTAAATATTTTAAAAGATTATTCCATGTATTTACAACATATAATGTGAATAGGAGCATCTATAACTAAAACTGACTTTAAATTCAATCCAGAAGTTCCTGGTTGAAAAGGAATTCAAAATTTAGAATTCAAAATCAGATTTTAAATAAAGAAAATAACAATAAAAAAGAAATTAAGATCCTCTTTGCCAAGAAGTACTTGTTGAGTAGAAATGACTTTACTGCAAATGCAACTATTCAAGTGAAGCAAAAACTAAACCAGATCTGAAACAGAAACAATTATTGCAGGTTGTTTGATTGGTTAAGGAATACTAATTCTTCTGAAGCCATGGAGCAGAAATGGATTGTGGGAATAAATCTGTCAATCCATCAAATTTCAGTTTGAGACTTTAGTAGTGAATTGGCAGAAAAAGTAAATTAAGTTTCAGACGGATTCAAATTTATGGGGTTTTTTTTAGGGCTTTGTAATGTTTTGTGGTCTTTCAAACTTGATGAATCCAAATACATTTTTTGGCAGTCAGTTCATTACTAATGAGAGTGAAGGCTCTGACAGCAGAGCTAAATATCCCCTGTGGCCCCTGCTGACAATGTTTCTGTAGCTGGCTACAACAGAAACTCTGCACTGGATCTAGACTCTCACCAGCTTCAGGTGCTGCTGTGAAAACACAATGTGCAGACACAGCACATGTGTGAACATCATCTTCTTTCATTTGCAGCACAGCTCGCTAGCATTTTGCCTATAGAAAGCAAAATTCAAACTATTTTTTTATTGATTGCTGTGGGATTTTTTATGAACAATTTTAAACTCAAGTCCAAGACAACTCATTTGGTTCAACTGGTTCTCAGCAGAGAGGCTTTTAAAATGACTTATTGCCATTTCTCTGTGTTGTTCCAGGGTCAACATATTTTCTTAACAAAGCAGTACTCATTGAAAGCAGTAGACTGTACAGCATAAATTCTTCGAGTAATATCATCCCACTCTGTATGTGGTGGAAATTACAGAAACCAAGGAGAGGGAAATGCATCATTTTAATCCTCCAAAATCTTCATCTGTTTTCCTTCATGTTCCAATATTTATTTTCTGAAATCTCCCTCAGGTTTATTTCTGGGCCACATTTTTTCACCTTCACCTGTCTGTTGCTTCTCCTACATTAGCCATTTTTGTCTGCCTCTAATGTTTGAAATTATGTGGGTTTCATCATCTCTCTTCTGTGTCTCTCAGGCTTTCCTCACAAAGTAAATGAGAAGGAACAGGGATCACTGTCCAGACAAGATATTGGGGATGATCACCAGCCCTTGGGTAGCTTGGGTAGCTCAGGCCAAAACTGACAACTGAACAGGAATTACCTTGGTGATTACCAGAATGCTTTGGGTTTATCTGTCCTTTTGGACAATGCTCTCAGGCCCATGTGTGATTCTTGGGGCTGTCCTGTGCAGGGCCAGGAGCTGGACCCTTGTGGGTTCTTCCCAGAGTATGCTGTGATTCTATGATTCTATTGCAGGAGGTCCTTGCCATCAGCTGGCCTGATCATCCTTGCCAGAGTTTTACATTCAGAAGGCAAGAAAGAAATTATTTCCTTTTCTTGGGAAATACAAAACATTTATTTTCTTACATTCTCTTGCATCTTTAATATAAACCGTGGTGCTGAGGTCCAACATAATATAGTTTTGTGGTACTTATATGATCCAGTTTCTTCTCAGCTCATAGCTGAGAAGCTATTCTGCAAAAGAGTTGTCTTAGTTAATCTATGATGACATTGCTACTTTTTCTCTGTATTCTAAAAATGTCTTTCAGAAATGTGATGGTTTAATTCATATTTGACTATCCAAATGTTTGTGGGAAGTATTTTTTTCCTAAATTAATCCTTGCCAAATAATTTATGTTGTTTCTCATCTTAGAAGAGATTTTCAAATTAGTCATCTTTTTATTATTCACATCATCCAAATTAACTTCACGGTTTTATTGAATGCAGTGATAGGCTCTGGGGGTTCTGAAGCTTTTAATGTTATAAACATTTTTTCTAAAACTTTGCTCTTCTGAATAGCATATTCAACAACTAAGCAAGCTGAGGAAGAAAATTAATATGCTTAACTTGAACAGCAAGTAGTTTATATTTCACTACTCATTAGAAAAAGTTGTTTGCCTTATACACTTATTTTTTGCTGCCACAAACATATTTGCTAACTAAATCATTCTTCTTGAACTGAAATTTACCTATTTGCCTATAAAAAAACTCCCCTAAAATTCTCAGACCTGTGCATTTTATCTTTTAAGTTAGAAAGATCAAAGGAAAATCTGAGTCAGAAATGAAAACTAAGTTGGTAACTACAAGTATGTCGAATTCTTGATGATAATAATAATTATTGAATTCCAGGTTTCACAGATCTGTCAGACTACAGCCAGATTAATTATATTAACTTTTTTTAAAGAGCATAAGTAGATGGCTGTAGCTTCATCTGGGCATCTACTGAACAATTTCCACTTCTGTGCAGAGACAGATTATTCTGTGTAAGCCTTGCGCATTCTGCACACAAACCTAAAACCATACCAGTTCATGATACTCTAATAGACCTTACACTTGTATATTTACTCTATAGAAGAAAAAGGTCTTAACAGGTTTGCAACTGAGATGTAGCTTCTAAGGGTTCTCAGTGAAACAATTTAATAATACAGTAATTTTAGTTTACTCATAAGGAAAGGAGACAGTGGTGTTTGTTTTTTTAATACTTTACTACTTTCCTAGTTTGTCACATTTTCTGAATGAGGTGTTCCTGTATGTCCAACACCTAGCAAAATGGGACATAGGTCTGGCTAACAGCAGCAATTGTGGCAGCAGCCTTCTGTCAGTGATTGTTGCATGGACATTGCATGATGACCACATAATGAGGAAACTTCTATGCTAATAGAACATTCAATGGAACAAAGCAAAAAAACAAAGCAAAAAATTAATTTTACTTTCTCATTTCATTAGAATGATATGAAAAAGAAAAATTTGATAACGTGCAGCTATTTCAAAATTTTGATTAGTTTGTTGAGAGTTTTAAAGTAAGATACTTGTAAATGTTTCAGGATGTCATTTATATACTGTAAAATCCGTGATATTTGAATATTCAAAAAAGAAAATTAAGAAACAGTATCTAAACAATACTTTAATGAACTGTTTCCACACTGAACCAGCATTTTCAACAGTTGGGTTT
The DNA here is from genome assembly GCA_013397295.1 of Polioptila caerulea. Classification (NCBI taxonomy): domain Eukaryota; kingdom Metazoa; phylum Chordata; class Aves; order Passeriformes; family Certhiidae; genus Polioptila; species Polioptila caerulea. The sequence continues at coordinate 841,361 of VYXF01002642.1, read as the reverse complement.
TGTGGTGTTCTTTTTAATGTATCTGGAATGAAATGAACTCGTTTTTCATTATCTTTAAAGCATGTAAATTTCAGACTGCTTTGGAAGTACATGTTGCTATTTTATGTATATTTAAAAATGTTACATGCATCAGATAAAATATTCTAGTTTTCCATTCCTTGTTCTCTGTTTCCATCTCTAGTCTTGAGTTTTAAAAGTGCCATTGGGTTCATTTATCTCTCGTTTATGTTTTGACATAATCATATGTGGTATATTCCCAGAGCCAGATAAACACTGGATAATGTGTCACTGTATTTTGTTTGTGGAGTGGATGAATAAAATTTTAGAGCTCCAATTTGGAAAATTGGACCACAAATAGAAAAAAATATCCAGCTCACTTAAACACAAAGTCTCAAGCGTGTCACATGAGTAGTGTCTTCCATTTCCATCTCCATACAAATAGGCCCTTTTCACTTTCTTTTCTCTAGTTTATTAGTTTCTTTTTTGTTCAGTAATAACCAGGTCAAAATTAGTTCACGAAGTATCAGACAACCAACTAAACATGATGCCATTTTTTTGAGCTGGTTGGAATTTGGGACTACCCTTAAAGGCATAATTTTTTGCTTGGATTGATGCAAAATCCAAGACTGACTGTTCAATATCTCATTTTAACACTTCATGGTCATTAATCAATGTCACGTCAACAGCCACTTGGTGTTCCCCAACATGCTGAAGCACTCTTATATTTTACATTAGCATCATTTGGCACTTCTCTCACACTGTTCAGAAACAAAAGCTCTGACAAGCTGCTGCACTGTAGTAAAATGGTTCCAAATGGTTCATATTCTTTGGAAGCGCTCCAGAGGGTACTGCAAAATAGATTTGAAGCTCTACCAGTCATCCTGACAAACACACCAGGATCTCGCCTGATAACAGAGGTTCAACGGCAAGAGGCAACAGTTTAGCTGAATAATCGTCCTGTTCTCTTAGTCCATTTGATGCAAAAAGGAACAGTCTGAGGCGCCTTATGATGTTATCTTGCATGTTGTTTCCAGGGCCTTTGCTGTTGACACACCTGCTTATTTTCTATAACAAATACAGTATGCTTTACTTGTAAAGACATGACGCAGTTTCTTATTACGCCTTTCATTATGTCCATTAATGGTAGGTGCATTTCCAGTCTGAGGTCACACAGGAGGGCAGCAGGGAAAATTCCCCTCATACATATGGGGGAAACACTGTGAGGAGCTGTAGCTGCAATCTGTGCTCAGCCTCTGCTTTGCCCATCTGAGGCCTCTTTAAGCTATGGCAAAGAACTGTGATCTTTCCAGGCAGATTTTCCCTCCCTCTTAGATGGGACTGCTCTAGATTTCTATACAGGTACGTATATACAGAAAGTAAGGGTTTTGGCACTGCACCTGTGGCCCCTGTAATGGTGGGCAATGGACTGATGACATAAAGCTAGAATAAAGTTAAAGGAGGTAATTTCTCCTCTGCTGTGGCGGCATTCACATCATTTACTGCATTTGGCTTTTATTTCATTGATGAAATAATACCTTAGGAATGGTATGGTAGCACGCATATATAGAGCTTTATGCAAGCTGTAACCTCTTTTTTCCCAATAATTTAATTCAATTATTTGATTCTAGACCACCTTCAGAAAAATCTGAATTACATCCAAGTTAGTAAAAGTTGTAAAATTCATCTCTTGCTCTCTGTTTCCAAAACTCTTACAGGTCACAAACTTCCATACATGCAGTTATTCAAAACAAGTTTTCCCTTCAGTTATTTTATTAGAGGCACCTGGAAAATGAGTTTTCGATTTCATAAGGTATGCCAAGGTCAACATCTTGATAAAATTCCCTGACCCTATCCCTGAACACCTGATATTGATACAGATTATTATAAAATTCATGAAATTTATTTTAATTTTCATAGAGTAGTAGTCACATCATCTTCTAGTTCAATTTCAAAGTTATCCTTTGCCACTTTCCTTTATCACAATGAAAGAAAATATTAATCTCCCACTTTCATAACCTTGTACCCAGAACATGAGATCATTTTGGCTGTTCAAGTCTCTGTGTGGAAGCTCAGGCAGAGCTAACGTTGAACTCATTTCCCTGAAATGTCACAGAGCAAGAAATCCTGCTGTTCACAACCTCCAGGTTCTTGTAAGTGTTTGGGGGACAGTCAGCTGTTGCTGTGGTCATATTGGTGAAAACTCTGCATGAGAAAGAAAAAGTGGTTAAAGCCCATCATATCAGCAGTGATAAATGATGTCCTACGCTGGGGGAAGGAAGGAAGGAAGGAAGGAAGGAAGGAAGGAAGGAAGGAAGGAAACCTAGTCATTGAATTAATGATGTATTATAAGAATATAATATGCAGCAGTGTCAATACTTCTAGTCACCTCAAACGTGAAGATGCTTAGGAAATCTGATGGCTAGCTCACAGGGAAGAGAATTCAGGATTTTGTTTTCCTCGTATTATATGCAAGCATCCTGCAGATCTGCTTCTATAAGGCCTTTCTCTAAGTGTCTTATGGTTTATGAAAAGAAAGGGAGGGCTTAAAATCATATTACCTAGTTATAAACATGGTGAAATTCTATATGTTTACAATATATAGTTTAGAATTTCACAATAGGTTAAGAACATAAATTTACTTGATTTAAAAATATGTTTTTTCATTGGGGGCTTTTGAAATTGTTGATTCTACCTATTGGTATGATCTTCCCTGCAGAACCTGATGCTGGCCACTTTTGGGAATGAACAGTAGACCAGATAGATAGACTTTAATGTACAGTAAGAAATTTTGTGTTCCTAATTCACATCTAAAATCCACTTGCACTTCCGTTTTTGTCATTACTGAGGGGTTAAAAACCCAGCACATTCTTACACAGAAATGCATATGATATGATTTCAAATGCCATATGTATCTAAGTAGATTCCAAACTTTAAGTGTAGTAGAATAACAATCAGAGAGGAACAGGGCTTTTTTTTTTAAGGATTTCATTTCCAGAGAGGTCTGTTTGTAAGACCCTAATCCAGAAGAGCCTGGAAAGCAGTTTTGCATAGCTAATGTATTGCACGTGAATACATCTGCTAAGTCTGAATGCTTATATAAATCCTCCAAAGTAAGACTCTGAAATTACCTAGGTGACAGAATAAATCCATCCTGTACCAAAAAAATTTTAACATTTAGCCTCCAGCTGCTTAACCTTAGTTACTGCATCATGGTTACTGTGTGCATTCCTGGGTTTATAACTTTTTTTTTTTTTCCTAAGTAGGAAGACATCTTGATTTTATTTTTATTGGCCATCAATTCTCTCACAGGATCAAAATATCACAAGTTGATTAGGTATTAATGAGAGTTCATTATTAGTAGGTTTCTGGCTCCAGAACCCCAAACATCTGTAATTTTGTAACTTAGTGAATTTTGAGCACTGATAAAATCTTTCTTTCAAATGAAGCTTATTAATGAATGATTGAGCATTGTAATTTATCACTGACTGTATTCTTTCTTAGACCTAAAGTTGCATTATAAATTGACTCTTCAGAAAAAGGTAAACTGATTAACTTACTTCAGGTCTTGCCTTGCGTTTAAACATATGGTTCTGCTTAAATGTGCCCATGTTTGCAACTTTCAGTTGACATTTTTGGCACTCAGAACGGTGTCTTGTAATTATGCTAAGTCTAGAAAGGAGGATTAGCTTTTATAGCAGAATTCATAAAATAAAAAAAAAAGTTTTAGTCAAATTTATTGGCTGCAATGAGCCCTCCAGAATGCAGACGTCTGGTCTGGTAGAACTCAATAGATTTCTGTTTGCTGCATGTGCACGCGCGTGCGCACTCACACACGCACAAACGAGTGCTTTATGAAAGCATTTGTGTGCAATAAAATGTTAAATATTTTCACACTTAAAATCAGCTTCCCCACCTGCAGCGATTATTGTCAAACAAGCTTCATTTGAGATGTTTTGAAAGCCTTTTTCTTCCTCTTTTCTCCCTCACACTTTTCTTTCCCTCTTAAAATACACTATATTTGTTGTATCTGCTGCTTTGCAAAGCCGGTTTTTTGAACATTGTCCAGGTTTTTCCATAATTCTTGCCCTGGTTCAGTTTTGTGGAACGATTTGCAAGTGCTTCATTTTTGATTCAAAGCCACAAGAGTTGTAAGAGTGTGAACTGAACTATCCTGCAGCATGTTGTGTGTAGAAACCATCACTTATCAGTCCTGAAAGGCACATTCCTGATAGCTGAGTGTTGGAATGAAACTGACTTTTATCTCTGCACCAAAAGGGAAAGGTTTCATTTGGGTTAGCAAAGACCAGGCACCTATTCCCTTTGTAACAGCCTGCTTTAAAGTGCGCTTTAATTCCCTATGATTCCACTGGAAGATCAAGCTCACACACATCTATCAAACAAATGTCCTCACCCTTGAGGATCCTCACCCCTTTTTGAACTCCCTCAGGAATGAAAAAGCCAATAGCATCCTAGCTGCTGTGCCTTGTACATTTTGAATACAAGCATCTACAAAAAGTTGTATTCTGTACTGTTGATTTTTTTTCTTCTTTCATCAGTTTACACTTTCAAATGTCCCTATTAGACACTGTAGGGCAAAACCAGGATGATTGCCTTAAATTATCATAGTCAAGCATGAAATACTATCTCTCCCTTTGGGAAATAATTAATCCACTATTTTTGACAGTTTAGAGGGAAAGACTAGTTCTTTCAAGGATTAAAAGCCTTCCTTCATTGCTTCCTTCCATTAGAGCAGACCTTTAAAGGATTATGAATTTAAGTTGTTATGAGCAGCTGTCACAACAAAGTATTTTCCTATTTAGCATCTACCAGTTGCATGCAGCACTCAAGCTGGGGGCTCCTCAGTGTGGGATCCCTCCATAGGCTGTAAAGCCAGGCTGGCACCTTCCACTTGGGAGCCTCTGCCTTTTCCCATGGCCTCTTTCTCTTCATGACCTACACAGGATGCAAGGCCAACCAGGCTCCTCAATTAGATAACTTCCTGAACTATCTGTGAGGAGGTGGGATTAATCTAGGCTGTGGTTTCTAGTTGGAAACAAAAGTAAAGCATTGAGAAAGCAGAAGAAATACACCTCAAGAAGAGAAACACAAGGAACAGGAACCACTCATGGTCTCACTCCTACAGGGAAATCGTTCTGTTCCCTGCTGCAATTGTGCCATATCTGGCAATCATCCTGGGCAGTGTTATAAAAGGAGATGGGATTGCTTAGGTTACACATAAATTTAGTCTCTAAAAGGTAGGTGTCCAATCCAATTCAGAGGCTTAGTCTCTGTCAGTAATCAAAGAGGAGAGCAGGGTGATATTTCCCATTTGAAGGTAGGTGTTTCAGAGAGGGCAGGCAAATAAACTCCCCAGAGATAACTCTGTCATCACTGGAGAAAGTTGTCTCATGAAACTAATTCTAGCTACTCAGCTAAATTTTAGATTGTTGAAGTTAAGCAAGTCAAATTTTTCCAAGTCCTTGGATTCTGAATCTCTAGAGGTACAGGAAACTAAGCACAGGTCTGTCCAGCCTTAAAATGTATCCTGTCACTATAACTATTTTTAACATTAGCTTTGCATTAGAAGCTAATAAATGTTGCCAGTACCTTTTAAACTCTTAACATGTGGTGGTTTTTTTGTTGTTTTTTTTCCCTCCCCTTGTAAAACTGCTAAACATATGCTTAACCATCTGGCAAGGAACAATCAAAACCAAACAAACACAGTGTTTGAAAGTTCAAACAGACAATCAGTCATACTTCTTCACAGATTTTATATACAGGCCTGAATAATGGCACAGTAATGTAGAATGAAACAACAATGTAAAAATTAATTAACATGTCACAGTAGGTAGTTTAATGCTCTCATTCAAAATAAAGATACCATAAGGGAGAGAGTTTCTCTTCCTGTCCTGCTCTGGGCATATTCTGGTTGAACTGTAGTTCTTCAGGTTATTAGGGTTACCAGTCATATATTACTCCTTTCTCCACTATCTCCCGATTTTCTACCACACTGCAGAAACTATCTTAATTTTCAAGGTTCTGTGCTTCCTATTACCTCTTTATCTTTCATCACTGTTGTGCCAGCTTTCCCGGTATTCTATCCAGGACCTCCTGATAGTCCTCGCTTATTTGGGAAGCTCTCAATCAAAAACCTAGAAGTCCCTCTCACACTCTTTCTTAGACACAGAAGAATTACTCCATAGATATCTGTGTAGGCATGAACTTGTGCTTTGGGTCACTGTTTTGTAGTTCAAGCTTTTAAAACAAAATAAGGTCTAGTGGAATCCTGCTGCGTGTCCCACGCACTGTGGCCGTACAGACAGATAACCAAAAACAGTAATGGTAATAAAAACAATATTAGCTGGTCTCTTCTGTTTCTCTGTATAGAAGCAAAAGAGATATTAGGGAAAGCAATTGCATCTTTCTTTTGCTATCTGTATTTCTCCTGTGCTAAGATCCTGGCAAACTTTTGATAGAGTAATATATTCCTATTCAAGTAGTTGCAATAAAATCAAAACAATGTTTCTAGCTTTCTTTTGAGGAATTGGGACATGAAATTTGGAGGGTGATCAGAACTTGGAAAAACAAGGAAACCAGTACAGGAAGGTGTGTGGTGTGGAACATGTGTTTGCTGCTGGTTCAAAAGAATGGCAGATTTAGTTTAAAGGGCATGAAGTAAAGCAACATAGACTTTGAATGAAGAGTGCTAAAACTGAAACAGACTCAGGCCTCCTAAAGGCATTGCCGTGTAATGTAGCTTTAGGAAATCTTTTTTCCTGTTGCTAAGAATGAAATATACGCCAATAATTTCACACCCTCCTCTGAATATGCAGAGCCCAGATCATTTTTCTCCTTGAACCATCCAGCTCTGTAGCATTTAGCTCTCCAGACCTATCAATGTAAAGCAAAGCAGATCTAAGTATGGCTTTTACAGGAGGAAATTCACACTCAGTTTCTGTCACTAAAAATCAGAAAAGCAGAAAGAACAAAAGTAGATTTGTTTCAGTTTTGTTTGACTTTTAAGATTTTGGCCTTAGCGTTGAAAACCAGCCCGATCTTTATGGTTTGAATCTCCATCTTCACCTGGGTGCTTGGACTTCATTATCTTTTACTTTTCCACCAGCACGTGCTGCCTGTCCAGGAGCTGACACTTTGTGTCTGTGTCCTCAATCAACACTCTCCTTGCAGGCTTATTGCTGACCCTCCCTTTTTCCCTGCCTCTCCTGCCAGCCGGCTGGAGGACACAGCAATTAGACAGCATCTGAGGATACAGCTATCAAAATGAAGCATGATGTGAAAGATAAGTATTGATAGTCACAAACTTCCCTCCTCTGCTCTCAGCCAGCGCCTTTCTTGACTAAGGAAGTGTCCATCAGTATTTCTCTTTTTGATGAAGTTACAATTTGAGCAAATCTCTGGTGGAGACCTTCAGAAGAGGGAAAACAGAGTCTTTGCTGCTGTGATTTATCTTCCTGTTTGGCACTGGCTACTCATATCAGAGTGAATTTGTCTCACCCAAGTGCTGCACATCTATCTGTGTAAGAAATGTGCACTGCAATCTAGATGGGAGCTGGTGAGGCTCTTAATCTTCCACAGGCTCTGGCTCTGTGTCCATTTACCCAGAGCAGGCTCTATGTGCATGCAGACCGGGGGCTTGGTTAGATAGAGCCCAGCATCGCAGGCTAGCATGGACACTACATTTGGGTTTTTGGCATCCAGGACACAAAGTTAGCTGCTAAAAATTCATTCTAATGAGCGATTTTTGTTATCAATAACAACTTTACAAAGAGATGTGTCCATGATAATGTTGGGTACCACGATTCCTATCAATCATTTCCTGGTGTCTACCAAGAACTTTTCTTTGCTTCACTTTTCATGTATGAAAATTATATTAAAAATATATTATTCACTTCTGAAAAACAAACAAAAATCCCAAAGCACAGTAATCCAGCAGCTGGCAAAACAGTAGCAACATAATTTACAGAAGCCTGGTCTTCCAACTAGCACGAGATTAAATGAAGCATTATTTATTTATTGGCTTTTCTGGTTCACTTACCATGATTTGCATATAATCTAATATTGTGGAAACTCTTTGAGACCCCAGTAGAGTTCTTCCTTTTTCTAGATGTATGATCCCTCTCCCAAATGCTTATCTAAGAAGTAGACACTTAATACCTTGCACACACTAATGATTTTTTCTCCTCACAACCTCTCTGATAGAGAGTTTTTGCTTGATTTACCTGTGGGAAAATGAGATTAAATAATTGGCTCCAAGTCAAGAGGAAGCCTGTGGCTGAGCTGTGACTAGCACCCAGATATCCTGAGTCACAGTCCAGTGCATTAACCACAAGCCAGTTTTGTTGCTGACAGACTTTTCTTGGTAGCAAGCCCACATTTCTGGAATGTATTCCCTGCAGAAATGCAATTAAGTACGTACTTGGCTACTTTTAAAAGAGCTGCAAGCCCCACCCCTCTATCCAGGCCTTCCACTTACTAAATCCCTGCTTCTCAGTTTACTAGTAAAGCTACAGGTGGCCAAGAGGCCAGTCTGGAGCTATTTTTATGGCTGTTATGTCTTGCTGAAAACAAACTCATTTTACAAATAAATAATTTCAATTAAAAGGAATGCATTTTGACATCAGAGAGTCTTGTCACCATTTTAAGTGACAAGCTGAGTGTTGACTGAATACAGGATCCGAAGCCCACCTGAACTCACCTATGACATGTCAGTGTCTAATAGGTAGCTTCTATCAGCTTAACAAAATATATATCCTTTTATTTTCATAGGAGTCAAAGTAACTGTCATGATATCTTAATTTTTAGAGGATTTGTTTTTGGTGGAAGATCATTTTTGCACCATTTTGATATTTGATGATAGGTTAATCACTCAGAAAATGGGAATATTCACAAGATTGAATTCCTTAGCATCATAACCTGTTTGGTTTTTATGAGAGAAAAGAGTAATTTGCTAAATCAAATGAGTATGTCCCTGTAAGAACTAAAATTTTTGCCTCTGTGAACAAGGAATTAGATACATTCCTGCAGTTGTCGTCCAGTCAAGTCTTCCTATCTGTATGGAAAATAACAGCATCTTCAAGAGAAAATTTGTTGTTACTAAGCATTTTGGACACAGAAGAGAATGTAATATCTTTTGAATAACTGTTGTTCAAAATATCTGAATATAATTGCAACACTGATCAGAGAACATCAGTGTGCCAACCTAGCCAACATTTGGTTCTAATTAACCCTGTGTTTTATCTTTGGTATACTTTAAAAAAAACCTCATGCACACTTCAGAAAACTAAATCTTGAGTCTGAACAGCTTTATTATAACTCCACAAACATAAATGATTTTTGGGACCTTCCAGATCCTTCAGCCATCCTTAGTTCAAGTATTTTTCCTGAGTAAACAATTTTATAGACACAAGCAAAGATAAAATTTCATTAAAAAAGACAAGTGCATACATGCTTACAGCAGGCCTCCTGTATGCACTGCTGTATATTTAAGCAAACACGTGCACGTATAGGACTGACACACAACACATCTGCCTTCTGTGAACATCACACAGGAGAAAATATATTTAGCCAGTAATGAGTAGCCTTCTTCTGCAGCTAACATAGCAACTTCCATCTGTGGTGAATTAGAGGTTATTCCAAGAAAATATCCTGCATGAGTTTTGTCAGAAGAAATTACTTTGGTGTGTTGTAAAATCAAAACCAGAATGAGATGCAATTGTTGCTGAGTGGCTGGGTCACTCCTAATGTTGCCTTGATTCCTATAAACATGAAAAGGAACTTTGAAAAAAGAGACATCACAGCTCTGTGCAACTGTGCTTCTTTCACTGTCATAAAGCAGTATTAATCAGAGTTAGCCCAAGACAGCCTAACTTGGGCCAAGGGATGCTGGAATGGCACAGCCACATCTGCCAGTTCCACTCTGCAGAAAACAGGCCCCTTGTTTGTATGACAGATCAGAGAAGTCAACTGCCAGGATGCTGTTTAGGGGTGCCAAAATACAATGAATTTTGGGGTGCTAAAGTTTTACAAGAATACCTATTTTAAAAATCACCCAGTAGACATTGCAGCCAATAATATTGGTAGATTCTTACATTCTGTACAAATTATATAAGACTACTCGGATCAGATTTCTGTGATTCTGTATATACAACACCAAGTGCCCAATGACCTTTTTTTTCTGCAGAAACAGAGAACTTTTAGATGGCATAAAACATGAATATTTTTGATGTTGCTCATATCCACAGCTGATGTAATGTACAGTCACAACATTTACTGTTGATTCCAGATTTAAAAATTTTGAAAATATGTAATCTGCTCTTGCCAGGGTGAAATGATCTGTCTGGGCTTCCAGACAGCCCACAAAGAGTTTCCTGGAAGTAGATCCTCTACAGAACCTTCAGGCATTCTTTAGGCCCTGAGCTTATCCCACAAGCCTAATGGATTTCTTTGTCTAAGACTTTGTGAAGTCCCTCACTGCCCGAGGAGCTCTTTTATGGATCCTCACAAACCTGCATGAGGCAGCTGAGGGCTGCAATGAGTGTGAGGGTGAACGAGAAAGATGACAGAAAATACTTTTGCTTCAATATTAAACAGTGCAACAGAAACAGAGTTCATTATTAACATGAAGTAGATTGTTAATTTTCATCTTGAATTCAAATACATTTCCATGAACAGCTGCAAGCTCAGATTGAAAGAGAATATCAAATACAAATATTCTAAATGGAAGAGATGCATTACATAGCATTGAGGGGGATTTTCACAAGGGAAGGGGTATGGATTTGTGGTTGAAACTGGACTTATTCTTGGAGCCCTGATGAGCTTTGAGCCCTGATACAGAAACTTAGCCTGACCTTCTCCGTGCCACTCGGTCTCTCCTATATTTTGTTATCTGTGATGGAAGAATGTCCCTGACCTTTTCTAGTACATCATCTTTTAGGGAGAGCCATAGTCCTATAAGTGTTACTGATCTTTGGTTGTTTGATGTCTTATTTTTCAAACTGAACAAAAAATAACAACTAAAATATGGATAATGTAAACGACAAAACAATTTTGAATTTCGTTTTTGAAATACAGTTTTGTCCCTCACCCATCTTTTTTTTTTCTTCTGAATGTAATTACAAGATTAGCTGCATGGCTCCTCTCTAATGGGACTTTGAAAGTCTGCATGTTTTGCCCAATAAAAATTTAGAGGGAAGGGAAGGGGAAGAGAAGAGGAAAATGTAGTTTAAATATTATTGCTAATGCATTTATGCAACAGTTCAGATGTTAAAATCATGTAGGGTTGCTAATAGCATATTTACACTTGAGAGGAAAATTGTATGGATTAATTTGGACTGTGGTTTGAAAATACAAAATACATTAGGGAATAGTTTTTGAATCTATTTTTTTAAAATTATCTAAGCTTCTTGCAAGAGTATTAACCTTCCTAAAGGTGAAGGGAACCATAATATCACTTTGATTATGACACAAGGATGAAGGCAAATGTTGAAGTCCTCCTTAGCAGTTGGTTCAGCAAGCTCTCTGCAGCAATGTGTCACAGAGGAGCCAGAAGTACAGCTGACATGGGGTGAATACACCTTGGAAAACTTTCACTGACTTGTCTGGCTGCAGACTTCAGTGAAGCTAAAGTGTGGGTTTCTGAGGCATGTTTAGGATCCCAAAGGACCTTCAAAATCCCATAGAAAAATTCTACTGCTACTACAATATTAGCAGCTGCGATAAATCTTCTTCCAGTGTATTTAAATACAATGAATTTACACCTTCATCACGTAAATATTGCACTCATTTGAAAGTTCACCTGATTGGGATACTCTACTCGTGGGTAGAGCTTACCTTACTGTTGGTGAGTTCCCCAGTCCTGTCTGTTAAGAGCCAGAAAGATCTAAAAATGGAAAAAAACACAAAGAAGTTTCTCAGTGGCCTATTTGAAGATCTGCATAAGCTCATGGTGAGCTTTAGACATGAGCTTGACTTTCCAGCACATGTTAAAGTTAAGGGCTTTACCCAGCTGTAACAATGTGAGTCAAGGAGACTCTTGGCCTTGAGTAAACGAGTCAGGTTATGTTCCAGCATGATGTCAGGAGGGATAGAGTTAAAATCTGCAGGTGAAAGCAGCCAGCAACCAAGTATAAGCTATGCCCTAATGGTGTCAGGTCAGCATTTTGGATTTCGAGCTAAGATGTGGTTTCCCACACCCAGCACTGCCAAGCACCACTTTTTTTTTAACGGGAAAAATCTAGCCAGAGATCTTTCCTAGGCTATTATAGAACTATAAAAATATGTTTGTAAAATATATGTATGATATAGCTCTCTCTGTATAACTATAACCCTAACTACATAATTTATTTGCAAACATATACAAGTATATATGTATATGTCTTTACCAGAAGGGGTAAAAAACCCTCTGGTACTCTGAGTCAGCACCTAAGTTATCAGCAGGAAACTATTTGTAAGCAGGGAACTACCAGAAACAAACCTGAGCTTTCTGAGAGCATGTATCTCTATAGATTTGTTATCAGGTGGTAGAAAGCACCTAGAAATTACCTCATCTGGCATCTTGCATTTAACCACAAGTTCAGAAGTTTCTCCTAACAGTGGCCCAAGGAACTCAACCTTGTCATAAGTAACCACTTCTGGTTGTGCAAACAAACACAACAAGTAATTTAAAACATAATAGTATTTAAGTCCAAATTCCACTGTCATTTACACTCAACATAACCCTAAAAGGGATCCTGTGGTTGAAGCAACAGAGTGTTGCTCCAGGTATGCCACACATTTCTGATGTGACCTGGAGCAGACAGGTTTTTCCCTACATCCTATGTCTAAATCAAGGGGTAGCTGGCGATTGTCTCACACATAATTTATCTGGGTAGGGACTGACTTCTACTCTAGCACACAGTAATGAGGCCTTCATCATAATGAGTGATTCTAAAGCATGCTATAACATACTAAGACACTCTGGTCTAAAACTGGATCTTCCCCCTTGCAGGAAGTAATCTGACACTTTCACAATTGCTTTCTGAATTCTGAGCAGGGACGAGAAGTCAAAGAGCATAGATTTCTCATTGAACACATATTCCTAAGTTTCAGCTTAGAATTGTCAAGTTATGGACTTGCAACAAAAATCACCAGACATTAAGAAATAATATTCAAACACTCTTCGTTAGAGTCCAAATAGATTTCCTGAAGTACAGAAAGGTCATTCTGAGTCAAGGTTAGAAAGAAAGATCAAGAAGCTTCCTTATGGAATTTTATGAAATATTGTTTTATTTTCACTCTCCTCATCAGAAAATATAAACTTTTTGCCCACACATACATTTGTCTCCAGGAGAAAAAAACATGGAAATGTCCTAATAGCAAAAATGTTCATGGGTTTTTTCAGTGCAATGATAATATAGTGAATCTATAGTTCCATAAAATACAAACTGATGTAAAGTAAGACTCTTAAAGTCTCATTGTAACCTGTAAACTATGGCAGTTTTAGAAAACTGAATGGCATTCTAGTACCTTTATAAAAATGTTTCTCTTTGCTCAGCTTTATCTGACCCTCTGGAGTGTGATTTATTGATAATCTTTCAGAATACTTTGATTAGCTGTCTTTTCTGTTCTTTCCTATTGGTACCCAAAGTAGCTGAACACCCATAATGTGCACCCTCTTGGCTGGCACAGAAGGACTTCTAGAAATCTTGGTACTAACAGGAAGTTTGCACATGGAACTGTGTCTTGATCACTGAAGCTAGAGTTCCATCCATCTCACCTAGCTGTAGCTTGTAAAAGTGATACATCTAGTCTAAATTACTCACAGAGGCTCCCTCGATAATTAATGAGCAGACACAGAACTTACAAAAGAGTATCTGTCCCATCCAAAGACATATGTCAGAGACAGATGGGATAAACTATGCTCTAGTGATGATGGTCTCCTTTGACCACAAAGCATGAAATTAGATGTCTAATTTCCACACAGTTAAAAGTAGGGGGACATAAAAATCCTCTTTGGTCCCCAGTCTGTGTAAACAAAATATAAACCTTGAGGGGAAGAAAGTAAGAAGAGGCTATGCACCACAGTGTTCCTGTGAGACATTCTTCCTGTGGCGAATTTCTACCAAGAGTGTCTGATTTTTCTGCACTCATTGCATCAGGATGTTTGGGAACTGTTGAAAAGGCTGTGTCTTAGGAGCCCTGGAAATAGGTGCACATAGCTGCTACTGGGAAAGCAAATAATGATTGTCTTTACATCACACTATGTACTGCAGGGCTTCTGCCATTCAAAAAGTCAGCCCTTCAATATATTTCTCCAACTCCAACAGCAGCTGACAGCATCTTTGCTCCATACCTAATGGTTTGATGGATTCTCTGAAAATGAATCCATAGCAATTCACCCTCCATTTTGCAAGACACATATATTCTGTCTCTTTCATTGCAAACAGCTGGAGAAAAGCATTTCCAATAAGCTTGGATTTTGATACAGCAGTGATAAAGAAGCTATGCTCTTAGTGCTGAGCAACTGATGTTCTTCCTACTTAGGAAAATAATATTTTTATACCCACTAATCAAGGCTTTCCAAACTAACTTGGGAGTCAGACACACAAATTCCATCCCTTTTATTACTTTAAAAAAAAGAGCATGTCAGGAAAGATCTCATATTTGTTATTCTCTTATACATTCCTCCCTGTCTCCAGTGTGAGCAACCACTTAGGGGATTCACTTCATCAGATTCCACTTCAATCATAAGTGGTGATACTGGTAATTTCTTGCTGCTCATGATCAGAATGAATCAAACTCTCCAGGCAGATCTTTTATGTGGCTTTTTCTCAATCAGTTTTCAGATTGATATAGAAAATATCCCAAGGCCTTAGTCTTAAGTGTTTCTTGTCAAGAGGAGAAACGATTCTTTCATCAATTTTGGATATGTCACCTTTAAGTTTTAGTTGAATGCCCATTTGCTTCCTTAACAAGGGAAAGTAAAAAGGCTCTTTCTCTCTGTTTTCTTCTATTATCTTTTTTCATTTTTATAGTACTGTTCAAAAGAGTATTATCTGAGTGTTTTCCATGCCCAATTTATTAAAAATAATGGAGCACCTAGAGGCTTTCAGTAGTTTTTCTCTTTTCAGGGTGAAATTTATATTTTGAATAAACTTTCAGAATTTAAATTTACTTCTTTCCTTAAACTGAGGGAGAATTTGAATTTGGGTGAAAAACTTTACATTTTTTATTATATTATTGAATTAATTTAAATATTGGAGAAGAAATATTATGACTTCTAGGTAAAACAAATATACAAGGCTTTAAAATCAGAATGTCTTGATTACTTTTCTTTGTCTTAAACCAGATGCCTCTCCTTTTCTAGATACTGGTTCCTGAACCTTTGACTGGCTGTTGTCATAACTATTTTTTTAACCCTGGATTTAGCCAGATTTCTAAATACCTTTATACCCATTCCAGCTTCTTTAATTTAGATTTTTGATAATATTTTATTCATTTTCTGGTGTAAGAGGCATCACAGGGAGTAGAAGAAAAAGAGAAAAAGGAAGGAAGGGGCTTTACTATTGCCCATTCCACCCCATCACTGTGCCTCAGCATCATCCTCAGCTTTCTCTCTCCTATTCTATCAATATCATGTTCAAGCCATACAATCCCCAGGAACTTTCTCCATCCATACTCTTTTGTTGCCCTTAAAAAAATCCTTCCCTGGTCTTCCATTAGGGCTTCTTCAGCTTCTGCTGATAATTACTAAAATGGGTCCTGTAGGGCTTCTTTGCAGTCATTGATACTTCTGAGCAGTAAACAGAGTGGAAAGGAGTTTAAACCACTGGACTCTTACCATATTTCCTATGTGGTTTAGAAATCAGTGAAAAAGAGTAGATTTTCTTCACCCATGGGATATTTGGGAGCCATGGAAGAGTAAAAGCAAATAATTTTTATTGAGAGATTCAAAGCAATAAATTAATGGAAGACACAATAAATATGATGACATTATGAATGAAAGTAGACAAACTAAACAGAATAGAATAGAATAATAATAAAACAGTGACATATGCAGCACTAAAAGTGACTAGGCTTGGTAGCCAAAGGACAAACAGTACAAACAAACAGGCTAATGCTTCAGTGTAAGGAACTACGCTGATTTATCAGCTAAGGACATGCAGCTCTACAGCCACAACAAATGATGAGTCAGGAATTTCGCTTACACAGGGGAAAGTTACATGAAAGGCAAGGAAAATTATTCAGTGAAGTGACATATTATCCAAAGAAAGAATTAAACAAATAAACTACTTGACTGGGGATAATGCCTGCAAACCACCAAGGACAGAATTTAGACTTCTGGAATCCATTTCCACCTGGAATTTGTACATAAGTGAATGGGGAGACTACTCACATGAGTGTCTGATGCTATACTGGCATCTCACATCACTTGCATGCTAATATGATTGTCTTTTAACAGGCATTAATTCTTTCTTTGAGAGTAATAAAGCTTTTACAAGGATACAGAGTTGCCATTTTCCAGGGAAGTTGGACAGTTGGCTACATCTGGAGCCATCATTCTGGTGGTCCCTCCTATCGTCTGTGAGTTGACTTCATGAGAAACAGTAAGCATGTAGATTGATTTTTCTCAAAAAACCAAACACAACATCCTTAACAATTTATGATGACAGTCACTCCAGCTGGCTTGTTTCTGCAGTACCAGTTTAGGCAGATGCTGTAGCAGGAGAAGCAGAGGCAGTGAGGGATTTCACTGGAAGTAAAGCTTTATTCTTTTTGAGCTTTCAGAGAGTCATCTGCAATGTTTGAGAGGTGATATGTAGCTTGCCCTTGATGCTGAACTATTCTGATGGGATCCTGAATATCTCTTCTGCAGCTTCAGGTGATAAACAATTTGTCCAGTCTTCAGCCCAAGCCTATTGCCCTGAACTCCCCAGATCCCTTCAAGGGCTGCAAGTAGCCCCTGAGAGCACAGAAGGGTGAAATGGGAATGGCTGCTGCTATCCTTGCCTCCATCTACCACATTAGACCCATTGCAGATTGGACAATATCCTCTCTTCCCTTGAAAAGCTTATTCCACTGCCAGGAACAGGTATTTTTACCATTTTGCAGGTATCTGCACTTCTGGCTTTTTATTATATGAAATATTTGGTTTGTAGGTGTTTGGTTTTTCTTTTTTTAACTGTTATTATTAAATCAAAAGGCAGCTACAGGAAAGAAAAACAACCAGCAGCAACTTAAAGGTACCTTATTTAACCTATAGAAGCCTGTTTGAAAAGCATGGGTATGCTAGAACTGATCTCTGACACAAATCACAAGGGCAGATTGGAAAATTGACTTTGACTCCATGCTGACATGCTGCAGACTGCTGGAAGGTTGTTTGCATAAACAGCAGGTTGGAGGCAGCAGTGATATCCATCTATTTTATCTGTTTCTCTTATTTTTTTCCCCAGCATCTGGCCATTTAAATACTATTCATGAAATGGAAAATGTTTATATTCCCAAATAATTTGGAATACCAGAGCATAATGAGGGGTAGCAAGTAAATTGGCAGACTCATTGCTTGCTACCTTGGCTGCCACTATTTCCCACTTCTGTAGTGGGGAGATACATTTATTAAATCAGAAGAATAATTTGGACTCTGTATTGCTGAGGGTTAAAAGGAAGATGCTAAGGTAAAATCAGATTGCAAGTTAGTTGCTAGAAGGATTAAATCAGTCATCCAAAAGTCAAAAATTCACAACTGATGTTTTATTGTGAGGCAGTCTGATTAATAGGGAAAAAAAAAAAGGAAAAACATAGACTTTTTAGATCAAATTCACAAAAAAACATAATTTTTTGTGCTTGTTTATAGTGCTACACTTCTATGTCCCTTTACACTTCTTTTGGTGAGAGTGGCTGTCTAAAAGAGATGATAAATCAAGTGTTCAAGTTGTATCAGCAAACATATTCACTAAGTTGTAAAAGGTGATATATTTGCTTAAGGGTGTTTTCTTTATGTTTTTTTTTAAATTTCAGCAATGGATTTCTGGAAATAGTTGAAGCTAAAAATCCCTTCTAATTCTAAAGTAAGAATTTCCACATAGAATTCTTCAGCCTAATTGAACTGGCACAATTTCCAGTTACATGGAAAAGTTGTCAAGTGTGCTTACTTTTCCATATATGTGAGTCTTTAAGACCCAGAACTTGTTGGAAAACTTTTCAGAGGAAATTGCTCTATCTGATAAAATAAATTCTGCAGATGTCTTTTCACCAAATAGCCACCAGCCTAGCTCCTTGTGCTTGCAAAAATTCAGTCTGTAGCTATAATGGGGATTAAATTAATTATGTGGGGTAAAATTCATCTCAATTGTCTGTAATAATTTAAAAGTTGAGTGTCTAGCCTAGCTAGTTGTTTAAGTGCACTCTGTAGTCAATGAAATAAGATGGGCATTATTCCAGATGGTGACACATCCTGCTATTCTGGTACACCTGTTTCAAAATTGGCTGAAACATCCTTTAGATGTGTTTGTCCTCTCCAAGGAAAGACAGAACCTCTGTGCAGGGCTAGGATATGCACTAGGGTTTGAAGTGACTAAACACGAGTAGGAAAGCTGCTACCTTAGTTCGAAATGTAGCTAGCTCAGATTGGCAGATGAAGCCTCCTGTGCACTGTAAGCTATATCTATTACACATAATGCACACAAAAATATTGCAATAACTAATTCCATAAGTGTGTCCTAATGAACAGAGACAGTTGTCTCAAAGTTTGTTGTTTTTCCCAGAAAACAGACTAAAGATACACTGCATAGCCACATTTTTCCATATTTTAGGTATTTAGAACTTCAAAGCTCTGTTTTCTTTTCATATTCTGTAGGATTACCTTCTTAAAGAACAACGGACTTGCTAAAGTGTATCTTTGACTTTTCCATTTTTGAGCTACAACAGAGAAGAAAAATCACAGAAGAAATAAATTCTCCTTGAACACTTGCTTTACATTTTCAGAAATCACATCTTTGATGTGATCTACACCATTCAATGTCCTTGTAAATGATGTGGAAAAGACACCTATAGGGAGTTAATAAAATTGTAAATTCTATAAACTGACATGGAAGGGTCAAACATAAACCTGATTGCAAATAGTTGCAGTTAAACAACAAAACAAAGCTAATAAAACCACACTTGGTTAAATAACAGAATAGCAGAAGAATACAGACATATATACAGAAGAAGAGAATCACCCCACTTATAGAAATACAAGTGCTATAAATTAGCCTAGGGCAGGGATGTATAAACTCTTGACTCAGTGTTTGTCTGTAGCCAAAATGTAAACACAAACCAGACCATGGAAAGAAAGGGGAAACAGAAATCATCATTATGCACTGTTTTGCCAATGTCTCTCACACACAGTGTGTATTTCCAGTCATCTTCTTTCAAAAGGATATTGGAGCAATTGGAAAAGCAAAAAAGATTATTAAAAATATGCAGTGATTTTGGTATGGGAAAATGCTAGAAAGTGTAGAAAGGAGGTGACTGGGACACATAATTGCTAAACAAAATCCTGAAGGTGTGAAGAATGTGACTGGAGAGCAGTGGTAAGAGAAACTAAGGCATTCCCACATGGCAGGCTGAAAACAAAGGAAAGAAAAGCAAATGCACTGAGTTATGGAACTCACAGTGGCATGATGTTGCAGGGTTCAAAAGTACAGAGGGGAAAAAGGTAAGAAAATGTCACAGAGATAGTTCTTGCATAAACTTCTTAAACGAAGTTCTAGATATAGCTTCTAGTTCAGGCTTCTAATTTCTGAAGATGCTGACTCAAAATCTAATGCACTAAGAATCAGTCTACACCTCATCTTTTTAAAATGCTATTTCTTTGGATTCTTTATGCAGTATATTGGGCTAACTGGACCTTTCCCAGGTTGCAATTCTTCACAGCTCACACATCCTTACTAGTGGTATAAAACAGAAACCTCTCTTTCTGCAGGTTATTAAACATAGCTGGCTTATATGACTACAAACAGACTTGTTGAAACAACTTGCTTTAGATCATATTGAAAAATATTACACAGCACTTTGAACATTTTTCTGACTTTCAAAACCAAAGGCCGGCCTGTAGTGATATTCTTTCACTGGTGGCATTCACCCATACAAGGAAGATCCCAGAGAAGATCCAAAGGAAAGCAAGTGTCTCTTTTACAAATACGTATTCCACAAAAATACCAGCTCATCTTGCACCATTTCTTTCTCACACAGTAGAGGTAATTAACCTATTTTTTTTTTTGGTGTTTAGCTTAAATGTCATGCACTATATCACATTTGCAACTTTTAGAAGCTTCATCTGGCATTCTTGGGCAAGATCTGCAGACACCACATGGGGGAAAATAACTTTCAGCACTTATATTTGTTATATCCTGTCAGAAGGGATTATTCTAAATCCATACAGCACAAACACAAGTACACACTCTCAGTGGCCCAAAAGCTGATACATTTTTAATTCAAGCTATTTTATTATCCTAAAGAGTAGCTATAGACTATTGCTACTACTTGTTTTATTATGGATTCTTGAGTAGGAACTATTTAAGTTCTGGGTCTGATATGGGAGCTATGTCCAGAATATCTTGTCACATTTTAATGGAAATTACCTCATATTTCTTACTCTATTTGTCAGAGGTAGTCTTAACCCTAGGACCTGTTCAGACTTAGTAGAAAACCAGTCCATCCTTAAAGTAGAAAATATATTTGAATTTCAATAATATCAAATCCAAGTAAATTTTTTATTGAAAGGTGAATTTTAATGGAAGGTTGTGACCTCTTGGGCAAGGTTCCATACAAACTTGCATTAAAGATTTTTGTCAGATTTATACTCAGTTTGGAAACTTCAGTATATTCAGCAAGAATATTATACAAAAAATAGTGTTCTTCTAATGGGTTCAAAGTCTTCAGGGCAATATTGCATTACACCTAGAGAGCTACATTTTACAAGGCCTGCATCATACCAAAGAAGTCAAACAGAATTATATACTGATATTCCACTTAAATGTTAAGAAATCCTCTAGGCTAACCATATAAACACAGGACTCCACTCACGTGGTTTTCATCTGTATGCACCATTCAAATATAAACATTTCCCTTCAAATATAGGAGCTGTATATCACCCATGAATTCTGGGTTTCTGTCAAGTTATTAACTTCTGAAAAAGTCCCACATTGGATATCTCTGCATGTATAATGGGGATTATTATAACACACACACACATCTATCTGTAAAGGCATATGTGTGCATAAAAATATCTATATCTACCCAGATACAGTAATTCAAGAATATACATGTCTTCTTAGAGATTTTAAAGAAAGAAAGAAAGGAAGAAAAAGTAAAGGTATCTCTAATGAGTTTGCCCTCCAAAGATTTATAAATTCCTCTAGTTCACAATAACCTGGGAACAAATATTAAGGGTAAAAATAAGGATTCAGGTCCACAGATTAGAAATAGTTGGATAAAAACTGAAAGATGAGATTTATACTATGGAGTCTAGAATGAGAGAGGAAAAAATCTTCCTCCAGCATTAATTTTTAGAGGCAGATTTTCCAGAGGAGGAAAAAGGCACATGATGAGAAGGTTTCCTCTCCCTGCAGTAAGGGCTGATCAGGTGCTGTATGGTGAGGTGATGGCCAAGAAAATGTGCAGCCTGTCCACCCAGGCCAGGTCTGTACTGAGCTCTCCACAGCTCACCTACCCTAAGACTCTGATGCTTCCAAGTATCTGCAGGCTCTGGCTTGGTTCTTGAAAACGCTGAAGAGTTGCAGCCTTATCTTTTGCTACATCTGGTAAATAAGGAGCCCTCTCTTCTTTCTGGCTGAGGCTGGAGCTTGGGTCAGTCTCACATGCTTGCACATGGCCCTTTTGCTTCCATCAGCACTCAGTTTATTCTGCTTTCACCAAGGGCTTTGCTTAATTATGCAAATAAGGATATAATCCTTTTGTGTCACATATATTTCCTCCAATAATTAATCTCTGCTATTTAAGGGGTTCAAAATCCCACAAGAATCCTTGTGAGTGTATTGATCTATATACTCACATCTATCTCACCATCTACTAACCTTCACGTACAATAGTGTACATGCAGATATAGATATGTGTATATATTAATATATTCCTTGTATATATAAACATGCATATATATGAGGGAACAAAATAAGTGGGTTTATGTAGAATTCCAGGTGTCTGGTGTGATTGCAGTGAGTAAGTATAACATAATTTTTCAAAATCTCATAATGTGTTAATCTCAAAATGAGATTTTCTTGCTACCCTAAAAGACAATGGCTTTATTATGGTAAATGGTATTTATTATGATTTACTCTAGTTCAAGATGTGCTCATTCAAGAAAAGGTTGGAAAGACAATAAATATTAATTTTCCATTCATCAAAATGGAGTGATTATTCAAACTTTTCCAAAAACTCAAACTGCAACAAAATTTCAGTCTAGAAAATAAAATTAATTAAAAATATAAAAATTTATATTGGTGTCTGGAATAAATGTAACCACAGTAGTACCTACTCCTGCTTTAACTATAATTATTATCTACACAGGATGTGTAACATCAAATTTGAAAACATTAAAGCATTTTGTAGAGATACAGATTAAAGGTACAACTAAAATGCAGCCGAGTCTGTGGGGGAACATAGCACCTGCTGTAACAGGGCATTGTGTGGTGTTAACATGGAGACACATTTGTGGAGGATGTGTACATATGCATCTATGTATACACACACACATATGCACAAATTTATGTTGCTATTAATATTGCATTCACATTTTCTATATGTACGCAGTGTAATTGGAATTGAAAGCCCCAATTACACTGAAGTGAAAACCTGCTTATTAATTGACAATAGGCCTCAGCTAAGTAGCAACAAAAGAAGTGCTTTGTTTGGCAACCTTTGTTTAAAAGGTCCTTTGAAAATTCTGTAAGAATACTATGAATAGAGATTGAACAAACCTTTAATCCTCTTCAGGTCACATATGTGCTAAAGTGAATAATACTGTGAGGTCTTTTTCACCTTTTGAGGTCTTTTAAGCCAGTAACCTAATTTGAAATAAGATAAAGAAAAGGCCTAAGAAAACTTGAAAAGCTCTAACTTGTACTCTTCTGGGGTATTTATTCTGCTGCAGTAAGCCAAAAGATGCATTTCTCGTTGTAGAGATGTATAAACACTCACTGTTTATAATTCCACTCATAATTTGCTCGGTCCCTGACAGTTATTTCCCTTTTATTCACATCAAATGCGCTGAGAACCTTAGAACATTTTTTTTTTTTTTTTCATTTAATGCTCCTGTTCTTTTGTGAGTATCAGTGTGAAAATCTCTCCTTCGTGCTACAGTCCCTTTTTCCTATTCAACACTAGACTGCACACGATAATTAAACCTTGGGGGCTTGGAGATTTTGGACTAAAGCTTAAAGAAATGCAATAGTGAGGCCTCTTCTCTCTCAATCTTCTACCACTTGCTGTGGGGATTTTCTTTAGTTACACATGGCTTCACAGGTAAACATCCTTGAAAAAAAATCAGAGGCAAGAATTGAATCAACACCTTAGCATTGCTTATAATGAACCAGTTTGCTTAATTAGATGATCTAAAAAATTATGTTCTAAAACATGACAAGGCACAGACTGAAGTCTCTATTCAGGCAGATGCCCGTGGAGCTACACAAGGGTGTTTGCAAGGCAAACAGCATCGCAGGCAAGACTCAAATGAAATGTGAAAATGCTGAGTTTCAACCTGGATCAGTCAGAGTGGGTTTTAAAATCAAATATAAAGAAAATTATAGGGCTTTTCTTATGCTTTTGCTTATAAATTGAGGTCTTCAAGTGTCTCCATGACTTTGAAAGTAAGCTTGTGAACACATTGCTTAAGATATAGGTCTGAGCAATATAGTTGCCTCTGAACTAGGTGAGAAAGCCCACAAATTAATTCAATAAAAAAAGAACACAGAGGCATTGAAGCCATCACCTCAACCAAGACATGGCCCGTGGTCCCCAGGCACCCCAGGCACCTCTAGCCAGAGTCTCAGGGCAAGAAAAAGCCAGGTGCACCCCAGGATGCTCCCAGAATCAGATTCTGGTCAGGTCTTGTTGGATGGACTGGAGAAAAGTGGAATGGGCAAGGCTTCTGAGACTGGAGTAGCTGGAGATGGCAGGAAGCAAGGGAAGGGACAGGATGCAACAATGTTTGAAACCAGTTTCCATTCTGGTTGCCTGAGGCTCAAGGCATTTCTAAATGAAAGCAAGTATGCATAAATGTTCCTGGGATTCTACCTTGGCCTTCCTGCCAGCCCCATCTGTAGGAAGGCATTTCAGACCAGGGGGAAAGTGCAATGTCCAAAGAAAAATTCTATCTGACACAAATACTTGCAAGTCTCCTTGCCTTTTCTTTTCTTGTACTGTGTATGAAGACATACCATAATGTGAAAGGCTTTTTAAGCATGCATGAGACTGCATAGCGAACTACTGCTAACATCAATCATAAATTGTTTACTTTCTCAACATTAAAATCAGTATAACAGTTAAACACCAGCTGCTTCCAAAGACAAACACATTGTTTAAATCAGAACAAATTATTTACAAGTAAGTTTCAATATTCAGGGTCTGAATTCTGCAGCATGTGTGCAAAATGTTTTTGTGCAGATCTATCAGCTGCAACATGCACTTGATCACTTATGCTGAGCAATCTGGGAAGTCAGTAATTGGCATTTCTCTGAGTTACTGCTCTGATCATCTATAATGATTTCTGGAGCTCCAAAAGAAAATCCTGCATATTTTTAGCTTCACAGTAAAAGCAGGTTTTTGCATATATTAATTCAATTTCTTTCTCAGTTTCAGTATCCAATGCTTTACAGGGGGCCTGCATTCTTCTGCAGATGTTTATCTCTTAAGGTGTTTGTATATACCACTGCCTGCCATCCCTTCTGCAGCAGCAACCACCAAAACCATAAATATTATCTCGAGTAAACATAAAGGTTGCCTGCTGCCTTTACTGTGAGCATTTAGATTTAAAGGAGACACTGTCTTAACTGGGCTCTTCTCTTAAGGAAATTAACTTTTATCTCAAAGACAGTTAATTTAGCTCTCACCACCTTTTCTTCCACTTCCAAATACCTTCTTATCTTGGGTAATCAGGATGCAGGGATTCCCAGTCTATCTCTCTTTACAGCTCCCTTTCAGTAGAGTTACTGTTTGAACTTCATACCCTGGATTAAAGGGCCAGCACACCAGCTCAGGAAGCGGTTCTAGGTATGAGATAAATATGCAAGTTACTTAACAGCCCATATATGAACTCAATTACATCCTTCATCTCTTAAGATATGAATATAAAGGTTTGGCTTTGATCTTGAATTAAACAACCCCTACATGAATCAATGTACCGTGCAATTTTACTAGTAGCAATAATTAGTGGTTAACTAACATGCAATGAATATAAGGTTGGAAAGCTTTAAAAACCAGTGTCAGACTGGGACATATTTCTCACATATATTATCTGAATTACAATGAGGAAGCCTTTATTTTTAATGAGAGTGGTACGGTGAGAACATGCAAAAGCTGTTTCATTAAACAGGATACATGAAAGTATTCAACAAATAAAAGCATGCACATGGGTCATTTTTAATTACTCCATCCATTTATTTTAGTCTAATTTCAAAACTATCTCTAGAATAAAAGTTATAGTATTTGTGTGCTAAAATAAAAAGGCATATGTATACATTTAAAAAGAAATACAAGTAGGCACCAGAAGATATTTTTACTGTAAACACTCTTCATATGTTCCCATGTAGAATGTAATATCTGCGTAACAACTTCTCAAATGTCTAAAGTCCCTCCTATTCCCATAGTGCAGAACAGATGTTCTCCTGCTTTTTATTACGTTAATTTATCAATCATACTTAGGCTGAATTATGAAATCAAAGTGATAGAAAATGTTACTTAAGCCTGGATTCTATTTCTGTATCTTTAAAACCTTTTCTACTTCTTCTGGAATGATAATTTTGTTATTTTTCCCTTAGTTGCAAGGTCAGATTTCCATTTGCAGGTTGAGATGTAGCTGATCCAAAAAGCTTCACATGCATAAAGAGCCAACTTACAGAAAAAACTTTGCATCCTTTCAGAAACTTGAGATCCATAAATTCAACCATGCTGGGAAGAGCTTTTTGTTTAAAACATTGAGCTAAACAAAATGCAATTAAGGCTAACAGGACAAAAAACATCCCTCTTGAGATTCATAAATACACTCCTGGGAGACCGGAAATAGAGAAAAGTCCAATGTAATTCTAAGTGTGTCTTGCCTAAGATGACCATTTAAACAGATAACTTTTCCCAAAGTAAATTAGTTCATCCATTTCATGCTTTTTGTGCCCTTACTTGGCCAAGTGAAGTAAATGAGAATTTTTCTAGGAATAAATCAAGGCATTAGGTACAGAATTTTTTTTTCTGCTTTGATGACAAATTGTGATTTGAGTTCTTCAGAGTATTAATACATACTTCTGCTTCTAAATAAGTTCCATAAAGTCATGTCAGTGTTTTAGGAGAGCACAGTTTCTTTGCCTTGCTTAAGCAAGATTGGAGAAATTTGAAAGATACTAACTTAGTATTTGTACAAAACCATGGACATCATTAATGATCTTTGTATCTTTTCATGCTCTTAAATTTTTACATGTGAAATTCTTTGGGAAATTTCTGTGCTTTGCTATTTATTTTTTGTTGTGGTGTGTTTTCTTTTTGGTGTTAAACTTTCCTTTTGTTTGTTCCTGTTATAATCCCCTTTGTTGTTGGTTTGTCCAAATTGTACCCTTCCTTTGTTGTAGAACGTTCCTTGTTCCTCCTACCCCTGGTGTCAATCCTCCAGAATACCAGCCCCAGTTGTTGCCCTTTATGGTATTTCCCCGCCTTTTTTTTTTCCAGTTCCTTCCCTGTCCATCATTATTACCCTGCCCCTTTTTCCTGAACCTTCCCTGTCACTCCAACCCCAGGCCAATCCTTCATGTGTACCATCCCTTGGTGTGCCAGAGTGTTCCCCAAACCTGGATGCTCCACTGGGGCATGTGACCTGTTCTCTCTTCCCATCTATCCTGGCTGGCCCCAAAGTTTTATTGGCATCCCCCTACTCCTCCCCTGCCGATTCCCTATTGGCTCTTTATTTGTATCCACCCCTGATTTGTTACTGTATAAAAACCCCTCCACGGCAGCGCTCTCTTTTTTGCTTGGACCTTCTGAGGAGTTAATGGCTTTGGAAACCATAGGGAAGATCCTTCCCTGATCTTTGCCTCCATCCTCAACGCTGGCACAGCAGGTGCTGTAGAGAGCAGCCTTGCTGCTCTTGGGCTTGGCAGCCCTGCTCTGCCTCTACCCAGACCCATCCTGGGCCAGGAGTGGCCACACTCAGCGCAGTCCAGGCGAGAGCTCGTGGGCTAAATTTATTTTCTCTGGCACTGTGTCAATTTTTTGCCGAGTTATCACCTAGGTTATTTCAATTAATTATATTACATTGTCTGCAATTTATTTTTTTTTGAAGTGTTTTATTAGTAATCCTAATAATCTCACACTCATATGAACTAAATCTGCTCTGATTTCTAAAAATGTTAGAGCCATCAAGGACCATATTAATGATTCTTGGCAGTGAAATAATCACCAGGAGAGAAACCTGAAATGACAGGATTCGAAATGTGTTTCCCTCAGGCTGAGATGGGCAGATGGAAGGAATCAGCACCGACCCAGGGTATGCTGGCTGGGTCAGAGCTGGTGCTCCTGACAGGGAGTAGTTCCACCCAAGTGGAGCTGGCTGGGCGTTTCCACTGGAATGCTCTTTGATCAGGAGAGGCCGGCTCAACAAACTCCAAACTTACCATTTCCAGCCTTCACTGGCTGAGATTCTGGCTCAAGAATAGAGTTCTCCAAAATACTACCTTTTTTGGAATGGGAGAATTTCTTTGTAAGAAAACAATGTAAAATTTTTGGCTTCATCCTATATAATTTGGGAATAAACTGTGGTTTGTATAAGAATGTTTCTTACCTTATTGCACTTGGTAACTCATATGAAATAGGTAGAATACGCCACTAAAGTGGGACACAATTAAACCAGAATTACTCTCAGTTTTATCTCCATGCTTCTACAGAATAGAGTAGATGCTTACCTGCTTCATAGGCTACTGTGGAAATTAATTTCTGCAATATATTTGAGATATTCAGATAAAATAGTATCAGACAAGGATTTGCCATGGTAGATAAAGATTATAGAATGGAACACTCTTGATGGGAACCAAAAAAAAAAATATTCTAGTTTCTTTCTCAGGATTAATCTCTTGAGACTCAGGACTGATTTATGGATATAGAAGGCCATAGGCCATATGTCAGTAGAGCCCTACTTTCTTACACAGGCTATACGATAAAGTTCCCAAATTGATCCATCTGTATTCCTGATACTACACAACACAGCTCAGCCCAGATCTTAGGCAAGAAGATGTTTCACAGCTTTCTGGATCTTTGCCTCAGGTAAACTAAATTTATAACTGTAAATATTTGTGTCTGTGAGCTATACATGCCCAAATTGTTATAATATGTAGAAGTTCACATTCTATGCTTACTAAGAAAATAGCTGACAATATTACAGAGTTTCTTCCTACACAGGAGAACCTGCTTGAAAATCAGTAGCACAAGTGTAATATAATTATTATTTCAATTTAAATATTTAAATATTGTGCAACTATTCTCTTTATTTTGGGTTTCATGAATATAGATGTGGTATGAATTTAGTTTCGTATTTGCCGCAAAATTTTTCCGNTTGTGCAACTATTCTCTTTATTTTGGGTTTCATGAATATAGTGGTATGAATATGTGGTATGAATTTAGTTTCATATTTGCAGCAAAATTTTTCCAGCTATCCAGTGGATTTCTAAATTTCATTTAACTCCTGAAATAATGTATTATACCCTCAGGTACAAGAGGCATTCATGAATTGAATCATAAATTTGCATCTTCTGGGTTCCCAAATTTATACTTCCTTTTCCTTTCTCCTCACTTGCTCCATTTAGTCCTCTTTTCCTTTTTTCCTTGTGGCTCAACATTTCCATTACACATTTATTAGGAAAACAAGTACCACTAGGAGAAATTTAGAGGGGAGTGGAGCTTCTTTTATTTCATCTGAATACCATCAGTCACTCATTCAGCTCCAGCCACAATATCTGCCTAAGCTAATTATCATTTACCTAATTCAATTTGCAATGCGCTGCTGAGGTGTGAGGTTTGAGATTCAGATTCGTTTCCCTACACTTATCAGATCATTACAACGTGCAGGTGGGTGGATTACAGAATACTCCAACCGTTTTCCAAAAAAATCAGGCGTTATCTTTTGTTGCTACTTTGATTACTGCTTCAGGCAAACAAGTTACTTTTAATTTTAATTGTTGTTACTGCATCAGCACATCGCACCTGGTGACCAACACCAGCAGTCCGATGTACCAGTACCGTTCAGTTTTTCCATTTGTCTCACCTTCTGCAAAGGAAAGCCCAGTCTTGCATTTTATGCCAAAAGACTCTAATCTGCTCAAACAGGCAGTACAGTGTGTCTGCAGAACTCACCTCAGCTTGTGTGCATGTGCAGCTCCTGCTGGGGTGATGGCTCCCCCAGGCACCCAGAGGTGGCACAAGGAAATCTGTGCTGGAGCTCAGAACCCGCACACACCCCCCTATGCTCCCACTGCACTTCTGATTCTCCTGCTCTTTTCGTAATCCCTCCCCACGTGACATTTTTGCTGAGGTAATCTGCACACAAATGCACACTGGGGAAAAGTGTCTCTGATCTCTCAAATATGTTCAGTTAAACATACACACATCAGTCACACACACAAGAGAAAGAGAGCAGAAACACCCACGACAAGCATTTGCACCAACTTGGCGTGACTGGGGTGTCCCCCATAGATACACAGATGAAAGGGGGAGAGAATATTACAACCCATGCTGCCACTTGGGATATCTTCCACATCTGAAATCCAAAGTTCTTTGTTCAAAATAAAATTTCCCAATTATGTCACTTTTGAAAATAATTTATTTGGTGCACTTTTTATCCTGTTGTTTAGGTTTTGGAGGCTTGGTATTTTTTAAATATGGATATACAGGAACAGTGTAGCTCTTCTGGGAAGAACAGAACAGGGACCTTAGGCATAGCTGAATACTCAGAAGATTGAAGGAACACTTATTTCCTCTACATACCACCACGTTTTCTCTGAGAACCTATTGAACTATTCACTATTGAAGGAAAGGTTTTCGTGGTCAGCAGCTATGAGATTGTGGGGCTCCATCTTTTGTGGGGTCTAAATCAGCTCTAACTCATACACACATTTGCCTTAGCTTCCTCAGCAAACATCTTAAATCCACATGCAGCTCAGTTAACTGCAAAGCCTTTGTAGAATGTCTGCATGTCTCTCCTGTCATGGGTGTAGTCCTATGTACATTCAAGCACATACAGTCTATGTCTTTGTCTCTCAGAGAATATTCATGGCTGTACCTTGTCATGAACTGAGGATTTTTTTGTATGCACAGAAGAGCAGTGAAAGGATGCAAAACATGTTCAGTGATTCCATTTTCCCAACACTAAGGTATGTGGTAAAATTCAGAAAGGATCAAGTTTATTGCCGATAAAATTGAAGAGAAAAATTGGTAAAAAAATTATTCAAAGGCTTGATTCTCTACTGGAAAATTTGATTACTTCAAATTCAGTGTATGTGACAATCTGTCTGCTGTTCTAGATAGTATTTGATTCCAGTATTATACTGCATGACCAGTGATATATTTAAAGCACGTGCAATTCTACTCCATGTAACAAATATCACAGTAAATATCACAAGTTACAGAAAAGGGTTAAGGAAATTATTATGTCTTGGGATTGGGCTTTTTTAATTAGTTGAGTGTAAAAACGTGTAAATTTAGGTGGCTATGTAATGTGTGACTCACTTGCACATATTCATTTTAATATTGCAGGATTCCTTCACAATAAATGGAAAAGCTGCATGCATAAAAAAAGTAATGCATAAAAAGTGTCTAAAATTGGAATCAGTGATAAGAAACTATTATCTTTAATCATTATATGTACTTTTTCTTGGTTAGTTTTCCACAATTGACACAGATTATGTGAACAGTTTATTCAATTTCCCTCACAGACAGTGTAAGGGAAGGCTCTCCTCTAGCATTTTTGCTTTGGAGAAGGCAATTTTCATTGACTTTGCTTTATTTAAAACAGCATAAATTAAATAACTTTTAAGAGCTGATGGTAGAGGAAAATGGAAGATTTTCCTCCAGTGTGGACATTCATTTAGATTTCAACCATCTTTTCAAAGCATTTTCTGGACTAACGTGAAAAATGGCAAGAGAAGCAAGAGAGATTTATAGCAAAATAATTAATACATATTAACCATCTGTCTTTGAAAGCCCAAGGGAGAGGTAGTTGAGACAGCAAGATGAGGTGAACAGTAAACCCCTTTGTTAGTGGTTGCCTCACATACTGCTTCAGGCTACAGTGTGAATGCAAGGCCTCTGCAACTTGATTTCTCCCCCAGCATTCCTGGCAATTACAGAAAATACACAGACCTGAATGGATGAAACCTAGGAATGGCTGGATGGATGAAATTTAGGAGTATCATCAGGCTAGGCTTTGGATAAACTTCTAGTAGAGGTGCTGTCCTCCTGTCAACAACAACAACAACAACAAAAACAACAACAAAAGTAGGAAAAGGTGTTAGAATTTTCATTAATTGTATCTTAACATGATGTAATGATCAGGTAAATGTAAGCTGTTAATGGCTTGGGATGGGCTGTTAGGACAATATCTCAGCCCAGTCTGGCTATCACATTTTCTCCTAGACTCCTGAGATAAACATTTCAGGAGCTTCTCTTAGCTCTTTTCTTCTGCAAATCAAGATAGCAACTTCAGTGTAATCATCTTGGTTGTGGTTGGTTAGTCTGTGATGGCATCTCTTGAACTAAGGTGTTGCTCGTCTCAGATTTGATCTTAATCCTCAAGTAAACAGGACTAGCACCACAGAAAAATGAAATAAGTCACTTTTCTGGGCCAAGACACCACACTCATTTATCAGGGGGTTGAACCTTTCTCAAAGGCTGGTTGTCACATAGGAAAATGACAGGTCTGTCTCCCAGTGGTTGCTTGGTGGGTTGCTCTGGTCTCCCAGAGCCTGGTGGGAATGACATCTCCATGCATAATTTGTTAAGTAGACTGTTTTCCAATTCAACAGCTACAGTTTGACTTGGAAAGAAGTTATGGTCTGATAAGAGCAAAATTGATAATGATCAATGGAAGACAAAACAGATTTTCACACTCCCTGTCTTGTGTAGATCTGATGGGTCACAAACTTAGGTTCCATCTCTTCTGTAAGGGGAAGACAGGACTGAAGTGCAGGTGTGGATTTTGCTAATCCAGCAAACTCGAAGTAACAACGACATCAGGCTGGTGAAGCAATCTCCTTGTCCAGCCTGTCCCACCTAAGCAACAGATGAGCTGACACGGATTCTCCAATGTGGCTCCAGGGCTGGTGGAAGTCAGCCTAGGGATGCCTCTCCCCAGAACTGTGTAGATCTTTCACTGCGGGGAGGAAGTGCCTTTAGCAAGCAATTCCCTCTACATGGGGTGGAATTATTCTTCTTCTCTTATGTAAATTGGCCACTCAAGACTCATCTAATCACTGATATAAAGAAACAAGCAACCTGGTGGTTGGTTCACCTCACCTTTGCAGAAAACACGAGAAACAGGTGAGATGAATCACCTTCAGTTTATTGACTATAAGTGTTACATGGTTGATTGGCATAGCAGTTTTAGACGTTTAAAACTGTGGCATAAATGCAACTGCTTGTGTGCCTCAAACTTCTCTGTATCCCCAGTTCCATTTGCAGTTGGTTACTGGCTGGAATCCTAGTGTATATAGCATTTTGAAGACATCATCTTCAGTTTTGCAAGAATAATATGAAGATTCCTTGAGTTACAAAACAGCACTACTCAATAGTTTGGTGATAGGGCAATGACACGAATAAACAGTCCTGCCCTCAGTCTCTAATGCAATCTTCTGCTTAGAGATATGCTAATGCCTCTGAATCAGTTTGATCTGCCTTCTATTAATAAACTTATCAGTAATATATCCATTAACTGATTTAGTTGGTATGCAAGAAGTTAATTATGCAAAGAGACATGGCAGGACCCTTACAGTGAGATAATGCACACCTCTGATGTGGTGTGAAACACCAGGTGGAACCAAGTGACTTCAAAAACCTGAATAGTATGTTAATTTGCAATAGTGCATTGTGTGGTTTCAAGAAATGCACTGAAAAAAAATAGAGAGAAATCTTTAAAGATTTTTTTTAAAATTACTAAATCTATGTAAGGATGCTACTGAGTTACTGTGGCTAACTCATGAATTGTACTACCAGCCATGTTCTGTACCAAATGTGTTAATAATTTTTGTGTTTCTGAGTGGCAATTTCAATGACTCAGTGAATGAAAAGGTAATTCATTTATTCATCACAAACTTCACCAATTCTGGCTTGGAATATCATCCTGTCCTTCTTTCCAAGGGAGAGATGTTTTTCTATTGCTTTGTTGTCCTTAGTGAAATGTATGGCACAGCATTAATGTGTGAAAAACAATCAAATCCCCAAAACTCAAAAACTCATACAGATTCTCTCTTCTCCTATCCCGTGGGAAAGAAGAAAGGTAAGGCTAAAGCATATGCAAAAAGTCCTGTCACTGCATCTGAATGAGAACAAAACCTCTGGAACTGCTTCTTACACTTCTGAAGCAATGTGCTGATTTTATACATGAGCATCAAAGTACTTTCCAAAAATAAATTAGTGGATTTTGCAAAATCACTTGAAATTATTGCTTCTTCCATTTTACTCGTACTAGGCAGAGCCTGCAGAAACTTCGTGTCACAGTGTCTCAGAGAAAGCTTGATATAGTGCCAGGGACCCTGACTCCCAGACCTGTGAGGAAAGGCTACAAGACCACCTAAACTCTGCCTGTGCTGTTAGCAAATAGCTTATTTCACTTTTGTATTTTTTTTCCCTAATTTAATAGCTAGAGGTCATACGTTTAAACAAACTCCTAACAACTTCTGTTCTTTCCATTCACTACAAACTTCCCCCTGAAGCAGCTGCAGAAGCTAGTACTAA
Organism: Polioptila caerulea; assembly: GCA_013397295.1. Taxonomy (NCBI): domain Eukaryota; kingdom Metazoa; phylum Chordata; class Aves; order Passeriformes; family Certhiidae; genus Polioptila; species Polioptila caerulea. The sequence goes on along the minus strand of VYXF01002642.1, from coordinate 807,167 downwards.
CTGTCCTCCAAAATATCCTCCTACCTACAGGGGCTAGGAATTATATCCTGGGTAGAAGTATGAGGATGCTGAGCAACTCTGACAACGAACCCTGGAAAGTAAGAGTCAGGAAAAAGAGAGATCTATTTTTACTTTTGTTGTCACATTAACATTTTCAGTTCCTCTGCCATGACGTGCAGAATGCAGGAACAGACCCCAAAAGAAACCGCTGGTGTTCAGCATTGTGCTCACCGAAGTAGGAGCAGCAAAGGGATGTCTTCCTGCTGAAGAAGAGACTGACCCTTTAACCTTAGCTGTTCCCACTCACATACAGATATAGAAATGTAAGCTACTCAGCATGATGCCAGTTAATTTAAATTACCTAACATCCCAAAGGGCAGCTCCCTGCTGAGGAGCCTTTTCTTTTCTTTTTCTTTTGACCTTTTAATACAGAGTAACTTTTCACAAGGATAAGTCAGATGGTCAGCTTGGAAGTATTCAGTTTCTGTGGCCTTTGGAGGTTCGTGTAAAAGGTCACCTCAGACTGCATTCTGCTGAATAAGGGGTTGGAATATTTCTAAATTATACTGAATGGACAGATCCTCAGTCCATGTAAAATGATGGACCTGCACCATTGTAGCAATTTTGCTCCTGCAAATGAGTTATGCAATAATCAAAACTAGAAGACAAATTTCCTTCTTCATGACTGCAATTAATTTCTTTTCATCTAAGCACTCAAGGTGCTGTCAACCCACAGCAGTTGCAGCATCTTAACCAAATCTCTCTGATGTTTCCTGCTTCCCCTTATTGGATCATGCTGTGCTGCCTGATGTGACAGCACTGAATTTGGCTCTTTGGGTCATTGCGTGGAGCAGGACCTTTGGGGCATGCTAGGTGTGTCCTGTTAGGCTGCTCTGCAGCACTACACTATCTTTCCTGCTCTATGACTTTCCAAAATGTTGTCTGGCACATTAGGGGTCTCAAAGTCCAGGAATACATTGCAAACTCAGAAATTATGATAATCACTACAAGAAATATTAAATGAGATAAATTAGAGAGATTTCATGTTTAGGGATGACCCAACAGAACTTTTTGAAAGATATATAAATAATGAAAGCAATACAAACTAAAGGGTTAATGAATTGTGTTTCCATTTTGCACATGGGATCTTTGCCTAGGTATGATTGTGTCCATAATGAGAGAAGAATGAATGCTTTTACTCTATGGTAAATGTATATTGATGTTTAACAAATCAAATATCCTGTGTGTACTGTAGACCTGTATTTAGTTTTCTAGATCCTCTTAGTTTGAGAATTTCTGCCTCCTTACACACATTTCTATTTCTGCTCCTGTTCAGATCCCCCTGAACTGGCAGTCAAGACACTGAGAAGACTCAGCTTTGCTTGAACAGTTTACCTCCATTTCTTGATTATCAGCAACATGTGGGTCTTGCTGCTTATATTAATTTGCTGAAAGACGATTGTTTATTACTTATTAGTCATTTGTCTGGCTCCATACTCTGAGCTGGTGCAGCTGGGGGGCTTTGCAAACATGGCAATGCCCCTCTGGCACCCCCTTTGTTGCTGAGGCTACCCTGATGCAGCTCAAACCCAGGGAAGCTGCACCTCTGATGCCTCCAGCAAGTTGGTTTTCTCCCACTGAATTCTCTGTGCAAGCCAGTACTCATCTCAGATGAAGTACAAAAAAGGATTTAACTCATTTTTCTAAGGTTTCTCAAGTTTAATTCATTATATTATTTGTCAAGAAAAGGTCTCTCTTTTTCAATTAATTTATACAACAGTCCTACATCATGTTAGCCGGGCCTCTGGAAGGTGTTAGGTAGCATTTGGAGCTCTGACACAAATAAATCCTTAGGGGTTTGAATCAGAAAGCAATACTATCTTTTTTTGTAAAGGATCCATGTGGTGGTTTCATCTCCGTGGGCTGGGGGGAACTGATAGTAGGAGCTATGTATCTAAAGCATAGAAAACATGGATAAAATTTTCTGCTAGAAAGGGACCTTACTTCCTGTATATTATGCCTGTGGAGACATCAATTAAGAATATATTCTGCTTAGTCAGGTGAACAGATTTTTTTTTTTTTTTTTTGCTAGAAATTATAACCTAAATCATAGCTATCTACTTTCAGACTTAGTAAAGAAGGTATGCATTCAGAATCAGGGTGGGAATTGATAAGATCATGAGCTCTGGGCTAGTACACTCAGTTTAAAAATCTGTGCAAGAATGTGCCAGAAAATTATCCTTGTGTTACTTGTGGATAATTTAATTATCTAAAGAAGAATTTCTTCTAAAAGAAGAAAATAAAAGATGTTTTTTTCTTCTCTGCTTGTGATCTCCTATCAACTGATATTTATCAGTCTTGTTGTATCTGTCCTCGCCCCCCACTCCCCATATTCTGTATGAATGTTTAAAAAAGCTTTTTTGCCTTGAAAGGAACAGGCACACCTGGCCAGGAAATGTTGAACCCAGGGCATTCACAGAAGAAACTGAGGCATCTCCTGATAATGATATGGCTTCCCTATGAATTATCAGTACATTCTGAATATATCTGCTGCTAAAGCTCATCTCTTTGAGGAAGGACCTTTGGTCTCCTGACAATGGGAGGTCTGCACTGGCTCTGTCCGTGGCTGTCCCCACTGAAACTGAACTGGCCGAATCTCCAGCACATCACTTGACCCAGACCGCTTCTGTTTGCCATTTGGCACCCATCTGTTTCCTCAGTTCAAAGTGCTTGAAGTAAGGTGAAGACTGCATTACAGCTCCCAGGGCAATAATCTATATAACCACAGCCAGTCTCCTCTCAGAAGGAATGAGCTGGTTTAATCCTAAATATAGCTTAAGAGGAGCAGAAATCAATTGATATAGAGCACGGATGGTCAGGGGAGTAGTACCTATGGCGAAAAATGCAAGGAAGGAAATTACTTGGCACTGGTATTTAAACCTGTGCATTTCCTCTCCTCAAAGAACTTTAATTTGTTCAGTCAGGGTCCCCCCAAATCTGAACCCCAGGTGGCCCAGCAGTTTGCATTAAGTAATTTAGAGAGGTTCAGCTGTGGATGGGCAGAAGTAAAATCATAAGTTCCCCTAGTACAAACTAAAGAAATGGAAAGCTATGGTCACAGACTGAAGAAACTCACACGTGCTATGGGTCTGCACAGAGGGGGCCCTCTAACACCCACTCACCAGTGGGTTACACCACCTTGCTACACCAATTTACATCCCATTTCAGAGCCCTAAGTTGGCTCTGAAGTAAAGTTAAAGTTGAGTTCAAAGCAATGCAGCTGCTTCCAGGAGCTGCTGTGCATGGGGCAGGACTGTCAGGGGAAATAGTGATTTCTCTTTGAAGTCCTGCTGCTAGATGGATGCTGCTTGTCTCATGTTACTGTAAGCGTCAAGTAACTTAAAAGCAAACTCTCAATTTACTGAGCAGAGGACAAGGGGAGAGGCAAAAATATTTGCCAATTGTGCTAATGACTTTTCTGTAAGGCCCACATGTCTTAGAACTGCAAGTAAAATTGATTTCTACAAATAATTTTCCAAGAAAACAGATGCACTGACACTGGGTACCAATCAGATTATTGGCAAGACAAAGAGAAATATAAACCATTTGGAGTTTGGGTTTCATAAACCACTCCATTTNTTTATAATATAATACATTTATGTATTTATATGTTTATGTATTATACAGAGAAAATGCTATAGACACTATATATAATTGTTTTACCAGGACATAACTGAAAATATAATTGTTAATAAAAAGTAAAAATAGCTTGAGCTAATAGCTATTAGAATAGCTAATAAAAAGGCTTGAGCTTTTAATCAATGCTCGTCCTGTTTTCCTCTCTGATTAGTGAAACAGTACAGTATCTAAGACATATTCTAGAGTGAATAGTTTGGATCCCAAGTTCTGCAATTCAGCTATGGCACCAGCAATTTGGCAATGGCTCATTGCTACTCGAGCTATTCTGTGAAGTGTGTGGCAGCTGGCAAAGTACAGAGCAAGTAAGAGTGATCATGCAAGGAAGTCTGAGATTGATCACATGAATGATAAGAGTCTTATTTGCCTTCCCTTCCAACACCGGATGGTACCACTTGCCCACAAATTAGCTTCCTTTTATCAACATGCATCACCCTAATATGGTTCAAAATGCTGACTGGAGGTCCAATTCTCTTACCTCGGCCTCTGAGTCTGCTGAGACTGGCCAGAAGTACACACCATAGTGCAGTAAAGTGTGAAGTACGTAAAGCTTTGTCATGTATTGCACATTATGCATGTGCTGGCAACTATAATTGCATCATGCAAACAATTTTGCTTGTAATATGCATTAGCCTTTGCAAGGGAGAATAAAATCACCTGAAAATATGTTTAACAATATCATGGTATGTGGAATTCACTGCAGGGCCTTTCCTCTCAGAAATGTCATTTGCTGGCAAAGCATGTCTATGCATCCTGGTTATATATTGGTCATGCAAACGATCTTCCCCCAAAAATATCTGAAAAGAAATAGTTTCCTCATCATTCTTATTAAAAATGAACTGTTAACACATACACTGAGTTTATATAACCAACGACAAAATTTTGCTTTTTCTGGAAAGATCCATCTCTAATGTCACCATTTAGACCAAAATGAGTCCTTCTATGCCATTATTACTGCGTACCTAACCATTGTTTGCCCTCCACATTTTGTATCTTAGGAATCAAATCCTCCAATGTGGGAAGGTCCCAAAGAAATCAATAGATACTTGAAAGTTAACAGTGTTCTTGAACAGAAATACATTGCTTCAAAATTTTACACAAATCAAAAATTATGTGGAATATCTGAACTGTCATCTGAGATTTTTTTAATTACTACCCTACAGCATTCTATAGATATATTTGTCAGTGGTTGCTGCATAGTATTATGAAATGAGGGTGATGTAAGGATTAGTATAAAATAGAACAGAACTGCATCAGAAAACAAAGCTTTCCAGGAGGGACAGGCTGTAAGTAACTTGAGCTTGCAAAAATTCTGTCATCAATAAAGAATAAGTCTGAATTACAAACACAATCTAAATTTAAAAAGTCAGTCAAAATTAAATTTCTTGTAGCAATGCATTTTTTTGTCTTATATCACTTGTACTGTGCTCTAAGGACTGGCTGTTTGGATATAAATCATGTGCCTAAGCATCAAGAGGTTGTTTTTCTCTTTTAAATTGTCTGGTTTGGTTGCAAAATAATGAGTTTGGTTGGATTACACTTGTAATTCACTTGCCTGCAGAAGGGTGCTTTTTCTCTTAAGTGCTCTGAGACTAGTATTGATAGCTGCTGAGTGAATTTAACTGTAGTGAGTTCTGTATCTTGAAATAGAAACTTTCCAATGTGACCTTTGATCTTTATAACTTCTGATCTTCATCACGTTGGTTAGAAACTCTGACCAATATATTTGAACATCCCAAGGATGCACACTTATAACCTGTTGAAAATCTCAGGCTTTCATCTATAAAAACCCATCTCCAAGTAATATTTGAGCAGCTAGCTAGCTGCTAGAGGTTTACAGTACTGTTTTCCCTCTAATAAGCAAGCGTTCATCACCCAAAAGAGCAGTTTCTCTTCTGAGAATGATGTAGGAGCAAATATAGTCCACTGGAATGGCCCCTGAAGACTGCTATGGAGAAATATATTCAATACTGCTGTAGAATGGCTAAAATCTAATTGAAAGAGTCTTCACTACCTTTCATTTAAATTCCAATAGGTTCTTGTATGGATGCAGATGAATGAAATATTTTTTTCCAAATGTAAATACTTGCCTAAGATATCTGAGATTAGCTCATAGTACAAATAACACTAAGGTTGTGGGTTTGATCCCCAGATGGGCTTAACACTTCAGAGCTGGATTTGATCCTTGTGGGTCTCTTCCAACTCAGAATATTCTGTGACCTTTACATCACACAGGAAAAAACATTACTGTACTTCCCTGGGACTTTTACTGTCCAGCAGGATGAATGGATGTATGTGTGCAAATATGTGCATGCAAGAGAGAAAAACCAAGCTGCAAATCTTAGCTCAGAAACAGCCTGCAGAGGAATCACCAACATACCCTGATTATTCACAATAACTTTGGCCCCAAGAACGACCCTGAAAAAAGCTTTGAAGGATTCAGAGAAAAGGCAAGGGAATGGCCTCTTGTAGCTTGAAACTGTATGTTTTTGAAGAAAATAGAACTGTGTACAGTTTTTGTTGACAGAGTAGTGTCAATAACTTCCTCCAGCAGGAATAACCTTCAAGACCTCAAATTTCCAGCCAGCTACTAATATCACAGATGGAAAGATCTTTCCACTTCAGTGACATGCCCTGGACATGGGTGTCTGCTGTGTGCTGAAGACACACTGATTTGCTGTACATTTCTGGTTAAAACATGGCTCTAACTGAATGTTGGTCTTGATGATTCATTACTTTGCAACTGTTTGTGTAAAAAAATTTACTAAACCCCCATTCAAGCAGTGTTGATAAGTAAAGCACAGAACTCTTCACACAGTGTCACAAATATGTGTTTCCTTTAGCCCTATCCACATAAGTGATGTTTTCTGTTCATCTTTTATGGAGTTTGGTATTAACCCCTGTATGTAATTATGACAGTAATATCCTGTAACAATGTCTTTAACAACTAGCAACAACAACAACAACAACAACATCAACTACTACTACTACTACTACTACTACTACTACTGCTACTACTACTACCACCACTATTTCAAAAAACCCTTTTAAAACATTTCCCTTTGTGGTGATTATTTGAATGAACATTAAGATGGATGAATGAGGTCTTGCCTACTTGTAAAGATTAAAAATCATTTCAATCCAGGCTGAACTCCTCTGACATCCAAAGATAGAACAGGCTTCCTTGGACATTCACTAATCCCAAATGTCTGAGGTACCTATTTAAATGTAAGATAAATTACCCTCTTCTGATATTTTATTTATTTATTTCCTTTTCTTTCTCAGGTGAGCTGATAAAATATCTAATTTTAAGAGATCTAATCCCTGTATTAGAACTGAAGCAAAGTATGAGGCACTTAAATTCCCCAGGTACTGATTCAAGGCAGCCCAGTGCAGGCTGATCTGTCTGGCCAAAAGAATATTTCTGTATTTTTACAGTAGGCAGTCGTTGGAAAAAAAATACAAGAATAGACCCAGATGTATGTGCTGAAAATGGAATCCTTATGGCTGGGCTTTAAATGTGGTGTCACTATCCTCTGTCAGCATGACTCCTGTCTTTCAGCTGGAAAGGAAAGTGAAATGCAATTTATAGAAGATCCCATGATTCATTAGAGATGCAATACTCAGTAGAAGATGACTCTAAAGGGCTGATTTCAGTTTAACATATTTATCAAGAGAATTTATGTTTCCAAAGTAATTTTCAATGGCATTTCTATTTTATGAAAACAATAATTAAATAATGAAAAATAAGTAAATAATGAAAATTTCAAATAAAAACAATGCCCATTTTAAGGAATTTTTTTTTTTTAGCAGCTCTCATTTCTTCAATGTATCTATTCTGGACTAATCTGAGCATTTCCCCAAAGAAGTGGAATATTCATAAGCTTTACAGTCATATGTAAGAAAATTTTTTCATAATCCATACTCTTTAAAATAAAGTGCTATCAACCTATCCACCTTCTAGTAGTTGCTCAGTATTAGACCAAAGCATAGTATTTATTTGGATTATGATTCTGTAGCTCTGTAATATATGACATACAAAGCACATGGTAAGAAAGGAAACTCTGGAAGCTACATTCTTCATTACATTTGCTGTCCTCATTTAATTCTATAAACTTTTCAATTATCCTTAAAAATTTGTGGAAAGATGTGATTGTTTTAAGGACAGTCCTAATTTATTTATTTTTTTTTTTACAAGGAAATGCCTAGAATCCAGTTGTAATGATTTTGAATGCTAGCTTGCTACAAAGCTTATGAATTCTCACAGGTTATTGAGTATTTGAGGAAACTGATCCAGGCCCAAATTGAAAACACATTATGTAACTGTATCTGGCAAGAAAAGAAATTAGACTTATTGATTAGGTTTTTTATCAAATAATACTTCACACGGAAGTGTGAAGCTCTCTATAGGACATGCCTGATTGCAATCACAGACCATTAACAAAGGAATAAACTGGCTTAAGCACATTAAAGCATTTACAGGATATACTGAGCAGTGTTAAAATAAAGGATGTCATAAATCGTGTGCCGCAGCAATTTTCAAACAGCCAGTCACCTCTGCTGTGAACCTTACTGTATTTTAATTGTCCAAACTGTGCTATCTCTTTCTTCAAGAAAAAACTCAAGCTTAGCCAGAAGATATTGGAATGCTCAATGTTTGTTAAGAGGCTTAGCATTGCTTCATCTTTGACAACAAATTCTGCCTAACCATAAAATACTAAAAACCCTGTATATTTGCCTAATGAGAAATTTTCAAGCAGCCCTTATGTGTTGACGCTCATCCATTGACACATAAAGTGGAAACAAACCCTGGCTAATTACTCTTAAACTATTGTTTTATCAATCTCATTTTACTGGATTTTGTTGAAAAAGTAATTTGGAAGCATGCCATCCCATTGGTCAGGTGTCACTCACATTATTGGATTGCACATGTTCCTATTCCAAACTATAGGTGGAAAATTTTATTTTCTTAGGCAATATTATAGCTTTACTGTGTTTCTGTATGAAAGATCTCAGTAATACTCTAAAACTGTTATGATATTTTAAAAAATATTAAAAGTGGCTCTTTGTACAAACACAAGCAGGAGAACTACACTGTCCCTCTTCAGTAACAAAAGGCCAGCTGGCAATAATCTACCTCTGCTGCAACTTAGATGGGGCCAGAGTCTATGGGTAGCTCTAGCTGCACTTCAGTAAATTCAGGGTTTGACAGTAATAAATCTGTTGTATTATAGATGTCAAGTTCTTCACTGGTGCTGCCATAGGAAAAAATGAGATTGAGTATGGCTGGCCACACTGCAGTCCCACCTCCCCTGCAGGTTCAGCCTGGCTTCACCCAGTCTTGCAACACATGAGCTTGCCTGAGTTGTGATATTATGGATGTATTTTGTTCTCAGGTGTCTTGGAGAATATGCCACAATATTAACTTGGTTCCACTGTGTTGTGTTAGTTTGTAAGATCTCCTTGGTGTGTTGTCCAGCTGTGCCAAGAAAGAGGGGAACTTTCCAGCCTTATAATGTTTTCCTCTCATTGAGGTTTTGGGTTAAATATAATAGCTAACACTTCAGAAACCTCCCTTTTTACTGCCTCTGGATTTCACTGCGCATGTTACAAGATGTACACAATTTAACACTACTCATAAGTAACCAGATTCTTCCTATTTTTAGAAGACCTAAGAAAATGACAATAGAAAGTTAAAAAAAATCTATACATAATGATATAATAATTATATTTACAGAAAAAAATATAAAAAGTAACAACAGAAACAAAAAAATAATTCCTATAATCCTTTTATTATTATTATTAGTATTATTATTATTATTATTATTATTATTATTATTATTATTATTATTTTCAATAAGGTATGTCTGTATTGTAAAACCTAGAGAACTGATTTAGGAAATTGTGCAGTGTGTTGTTCATTCAGTGGATGAAGGCCTAGGAAACACCATAGCTGCTAAAATGAACAATAAATACAACGCAATAGAAATGCAGATAAATGTTTACATCTAATTAAATCTATCAGCTGGAATTATACAGATGCATTAGTGTAAATTTGGAACAATCCTGTGTATGATTTGGTAGAGGTAGAATGCACAATTGCAGCAGTTTCCATGAAAGGTTCTGTTCTACTTCTGATCTTTACTTTTATAAGAAAAAAAAGTATTATTAAGAGTATAAGCTCTTGACTGAGTACCAAAACTAAAATTGTTAAAATGAGCTATGGGATTTCATTTTGGAGCCAAGAGATTAAACACGGTTACTTATCAGTCGCCCAGCAGCTTAGTTTGTCACTCATCTGCACTGAACTCAGTAGTCCAAAATCAATATACTGCAGCTGCAGAATAAATACAATATATGCCCTTGGAAGAGGAAAGCATGTGGTGTGTAAAATGATAGGTATGATGATCAAAGTGAAAATGAACAATAGATTTTTATTTTCTTCTTTCCCATACTGTTTCTAATAAAGAGGAGTTAGCATTGTAAAATGAAAAGTGTTTTCTCCTGTATATGTCCATTCTTCATCTCTCTTGCTGCACCTGTGAATACAAAAAATAGATGATGGAAACTCTTGGGGTTTCTAAGAATATTGTTCTTAATTCTGTCCAAATAGGGATATTGTGCATATACTTCCACACATATTTTATTACTCCCCTATATACACATATATACACTCAAGCATCTACCCACAGAGACATATTCTCTATGTGTATTGGGAATGAAAGAAAGAAAGTATAAACCAAATTTTTGTATGCTTATTTGAGTGATAAAAATACCAGTTGTTTATAGATGAAATAAAAGTTTAATTAAGTGAAAGTATGCAAGGAAGTACTCATACTTTAAATGCCTTATGAAGATTATCTAATTAATCCTTACAACTTCTCCAAGTCCCTTTGTAATATTTCTCAACTAAGATGCTATTTACTCCCACTTCCAGCTAATTAATGTGGATGCAAAAGAAGAACAGACCAGTCCCTCTGGTCACAGCCCATCTACCTGCCACAGCTCATTTTTCTGCCATCTATCATAATTCTTTATTTATAGATCAAAGGTGATTTTAAGTCCACATGACTTTGGGTCCCTTTATGAAGGGTACCTAGATAAATAAAGATATAGATAGATGAAACTTTAAAATACCTTTTTCTGATTTCAGAACCTGCTTTAGAAATACATAAAAACTCTGTATGAGACAATCCTCTCTTCCAAAGAGCTCTAAATTATCAGCTGACAAAATCTTATCACCTCTTGGTTTTCACAATTTAAAGTATTTTTCTGTGTTTCTGGTTCCTGTCACATATTTGCAAAGCCATATCTTTTTTCTCTCCTCTCCCTTTGCCAATGCGAGTTCACCTGGTTACCTGTCTGCCCTTCTGCTTTCTGTGCCAGCCTGTAACATTCAAACACTCAAGTGACTGCTGTGATGTCAGATCAATTTAATTTTTGCAAAGCTTCGTGGTGATGCTGTCTCCTGTACAGTTAACTGCATTAACTGTAAACCTTTCTTTTGCCCTCAGCAGTAAAGTGCAATAAGGAATCATTGCAACCTTTTAGCAACACAGGCTCCTAAAAAAAACCAAAACAAAACAAAAACAATGCTGGATATTGTCCACATACTAATTATGTTAAAAGGGAAGTAGTTGAAAATGAAAAAGCTGTATAAAAAACTAGGCCTGTATCTGCATTGACTTTTATAGCTGACCAAGTCACCCAGATCCATCATTTTGCACCTTCACGTTATCCTACACTATGAATGCATGGCACATCTTATTTCTCTGGTGTAACTTTGAAGCAGAGGCATCCTAGGTAACTGCCTGTGGAGCTTCCAGCTACTCCACTGATGGAAAAATTATTCCACTTTAATTCCCAGACATAAAAAATACCCCAACAACACACAAACCCTGAAAGAAGACCAGATCTTTCCCAAGGGACAGATCAACACGTGAATCAAACTTAAAAGCTAGAATAAACAAACATGCTAAAGTTTTTCATGCTAGCTTGCCGCAGGAAGACAGGATTTTGTACAAGAAAGGAGGCTAAAACCCCAAATCATGTTAAAAATGAAAACTTGGAACTTCACCCTACTTATGCTCCCACCATCATTTTCCAGCTTGCCCCTGCTCCTCTGCCATAGCTGTCTCTCCACTGAAGTGGTCTCTCTGCAGCTCACAGCACAGAGATGTCTCCTTCAAAGAGGTTGCAGAGAGGCCATCACACAAAAATTACTGTAGTTTCAGGCTTCATTAACCTTTTGTGGATTTAGTACTGATGGCCTGGTAAGCACTCTGCTTACTAAACCACTTCATTTGTTAGATGCTATACCAGCTAACACAATGAAATATGTCACCAGGAACTTCTTTCACAGGAGTTCAACCTAGAAGAATAAATAATAATAGGTGGAAGAGATGCAAGTAGTTCAGACAAACTTACAAAAATGTTTTATGTAAATTTTGTCTCCTGAAACTAGGGTGTTGATGGTTTTACAGCATCCTTTTGTTTTTTTCCTTCTACTCTTGAAAGATGGTGGCAGCAGACAAGACCTTCAGTAGATGATATTAAAAATACGTAAAGAAAAGGAGCTCCTCCAGGAACAAATATAATTGGAGTAACCTCAGAGTTTCTCCACCTCTCACCATAAGTTAGAGGAACTAACTAGCCACACAGATCCATCATGCACTGGTTACTTGCAGGAACCTCGGCCTCACTATATTGTTCAGGCTCATTCCTTCCCTCTAGTCTGGTGGAAGAGTTTTTGCAAGCTGTCAGACGAAAAGAAAAAACAACAAAAAACCTCAAAAACACCCCAAGCTGCAGCTGTTTCTTAATGTTTAATTAACAAGAGACTGAGAATCAAGCCTCAGACTTCCAGTCTGAATAAGTGACCTGCCCAGTCACAGCCAGCGGTCGCTGGAACACGGAGATGCTCCGTCTGGATGTATCGCATAATAAGGCAGCCTCAGCCAGCTATCGGAAGTGCAGCCAAATACATGCTCATGCCAAAAATAGAAATTTGTCTGAGTAGTGTGTTGGCCCTGCTTTGGCAGGTATATGATTTATAAACTATTCCTCGAGGGGAAAAGGAAGGCAAATTGTTTAAATAAAAGTGTCGGTACTTTCATCACCCTCTTTCCTGGGCAGTGTTTTCTGACCTGTGGCTGCATTCCAGCACTCTGGTACTGAAATGCTTCTGAGAAACTTCTGTCTCTGAACAAAGTTGGGGGCTGTGTTTCTCGAAGTTATAATTTAACTTTGAAGAGAACGGAACCTCCCTGGGCTGATAAAACAATATACCATAATAAAAAGGAAAAGACACAGCTACATTTTGGCTTGAGTTTCCTGAACTTCGTGCCTGCTTTCAGCAGAGACTGTGTATCACCAGTGTTGGTGGCCAGCAGCAGCTCAAACGCTGTGCCATGGAGGAGGAAGAGGAGGTTTCACTTTGTCTGCCCTTCACACATCATCCTCTGTCTGCCTGCAGGTGCTGGTCTGACCCAGTGGGGTGGCACTTGCACTCAGGAATGACTCGATGCTGGCAACAGCCACTGAATCTTCACTTCTCTATTCAGAGGCATGCTTCTGCAGAGGGCCAGGGGCTGTACTCCACTGCAGATTGATTTGGTTTAAATTTCAATTGAGGATCTTCACTGGATGCACACATAGGAGCTGATCTTAAGTGATCATAAGCACTTCCCTTCAACCACAGTGGAAAAAAGCTGGGAGCCAGAAGGATGATCCATGTCCAAAGAGAGCAGTCAGACTTGTCTCAGCACTTGGAAGCCAGGCTGCGCCTCATGGCTAAATTCCCATTTAGCCTTAGGATTCTCAGTTTTGGATCCCACTGTGTGAACTAGTTTTTTGTATTTTCCTCTTTCACATCTTGTTGGTGTTTTCCCAGTACCACATGGCAAGGCCGTGGCAGTGAGAGGAGGGATGCACCTGGCTGTTTACTGAGGGATGGACCTGGCTGTTTGCTGAGCACCGTGCTGCCTCCCAGAGTCTGTTTGTCCCTTGGAGAGAGTGCCTAGGCACACAACCATGGCTGATAGACACAGCCAAGCCCAGAGTGTTCTTGTGAAAATCTTGGCCTCTGCTCAGAGCGGCAAAATGGGGCTTCCCTGCAAAAGTAGAATTAACCTGAATCAGCCTGTCTTTAATGTTTCTCTACAGTCAGCTGGAACATCAAAAAATCTGTAGTGATGCTTTGGGACACTCTTTCCCAAGGCAAAATGGATACCTCAGAGTTAACAAATATTGTGCTTCATCCCCCAAGCAAACACATCTAAATAGCAGCACATTGTAAAACATTGACTTCTATTGTCAAGGTTGCCTACTGTAATTCCAATTGCCATCAAAGGGCTTTTGACATTTTATCTCAGTCAATGGAGATAAACATTTTGTGCCAATTAACCTAATTAAAATGTGGTGCATTACAATAACAATTAACAGCTCCAGTCTCTGCAAAATCCTGTTTACGAAAGCATTTTTTTGCTAATCTGTAACTATTCTGAGGCTTGAAGCTTGTCACCTTGTGCTGCACTGCCCTCTTTGGCCTCTTTTACAGTGAAAAGTTAGGTTTTTTTACAAAAACATAATCAACTTGGCATGGCCTCTGCTTCAAACATACAGCTGGAGACATCCATAGAAGATTAAGGGATATAGGTCACAATTTTCCAAAACACAGAAGAGATTTAAGAGTCTTTCATCAAGACTAAGACTTCTAGGTAACTTAGCTGCATTGGCAAATCACACCCTTACCCAGAGAACTCCATTTAACCTCAATGGCATTCGAGAGCTGCGTGGAAAGCCTCCAGTCACGTCTAACGGTATGTCACGTGTCTGTCACCTCTGACTGCAGGATTATTCGTGACAAGCAACATGACATAGAGCAAAACTAACTTAATCTACCCTTGGATGGGTTTCACACAGGAGAAGAATACTTAATGTGTCCTAGCCCTGCCAGAATTTTATAAATTACATAAACCAAATACAAGGACTTTGATTTAAGGGCAAAATCTTTACCAATTAAAACTTCATTGACTATGATGTGAGCCTTGCTTAAGAAATAGATGTAAAGAAGCCTCTATGGCTACATCTAATTTTAATGGAGTAGATGGTCACATTCATAAGTTACTCAGTTACTACCGAGCATTAACACTTGATTCTGCTGCCTGCTCTGAAGGGATGCACCATAAGGTTGTGCAGATGACTGCTCAACTTCCATGGTCAGAGTGTACTAAAGGGCCCTACTACTTTAAAAGCATTTTAAACTGTAATCCATATGACTTTGATTGAAAGCTGAGTGTGATTCGTGAACACAATCTATCAACAGCAGGACATAATTTTATTTACATGTGGAAAGTAAAACACTCTAAGAAAATTTCTGAAAAATCAGAATGTGATAAAACCAGTGGGGAGAGATGTGAGTTCCCAAGAAGTCAGATCAAATTAATATAAAAGATGCTTCAGTCTTCCACTCAGTTTAAATACACATTTTTAAACTATGGGCTAGTTAACACGCTTATATACATATATGTATATAATCAACAGCAGGAAATAGCAAATTACAGCTGAATAGGAAGTAGTTGATTGGGACAAAAAGTTAAAAAGCAAGAGACTTAAATAGTGTCCATTAGCCTTTATCTTAGTGGTTTAGTAAAACATTCAAATAGGTGCAGTTCCAAAAGGTCTGACAATTCAGACATATTTAATTCAGCTGGATTTATTTTCAAATAACTTTATTTATTTGTATCTTCTAAATGGTTACTATATATATAATTTGAAGTATCCTCTGTACTCTCTCACCTATATGTAGAGAAGTTCCTTTAACTGGAAAGCAAACAAACAAACAAAAACTCCATAAAACCTTACTTGTATTTTCACTTGCCATTTCCTCTGAGCACTTCCCACCGTACTGCTGTGGCAAGTCCTCTATAGTTAGCACAGTATTGCCACATTATTTTCTACATCCTGTGTAGATGCAAGGGGAAATAATTCACATTGGCTGCAGCCACAGGCTCACATGTGCTTAGCATTAATGCAAAATCAAGGACACATAAAATCATATAATATTAAACTTAGCTGTAACATACAGCCAGTTTCCAGTGTTAATATCCAGTACATGTGCCTAACATATTGAATTTAAAAATATGTATATATATGTAAACAATGTGGAAGACATATCTGAGCATATATTTGGACATATACATGCTGAAAGACATTTATACACGTGTATATACATGAAAATATACCTGCAAATGTACAAAGTGAAGTTACAGAATTTTACTAAAAGCTTCCTAACTGGCTGTATCGTCAAGCATTTTGCCAAACTCTGCTGTTATAGAAGAAAACCCAAAAGACAGTGGGTTAAAGGGAGGAAGGTTGGAAAAGTAGTTAAGGCCGGTTCTGAATGAAGGAACGCCTCAGGGTATGAGATTCATTTGTCTTTGTACTAATGGGTTTATGGCTTTCTTTTTAAACAGCCAGCTGGGGCCGGGAAAGGGGTGGGGAGGTGAGGAGGAATCGCTAATCCCGGTTCCTGCCCTCCCCATCTGCTGAGAGCCAGCGCGGGGCTGGGGATGAGGGGCCGCCTGCCCCACTGCCTGCTCCTCCGCCTGTGCCCTTCCTGTCCCCCGCTGCCTGCAGCTCCTCCTGTGCCCTTCTTGTCCCCCGCTGCCTGTACCCTCTGCCTCTGCCTGTCCCCTCTGCCTCCTCCTGCCCGCTCCCCTTCCCGCACGGCTGCCCCTCCATGCCCGCCGCGAGCCACCGGCCACGGGAAGGTTTTGGTCACAGCCGTGCAGGACAGAAGATGACTTGTGCAGAGGAGCATCTCTGGTGATTTGTGTCCAAGGGGGGAATGTGTGAAACGCTAATGTCTGCCAGGTCATGGGCGACCCCAGCTGAGTTACCCTGGATTTGTTATCTTCTGATTTTTGCATTTTCCTTCCCTACATTCACACAGGGCCACACTCACCCCATTCCAAGCATTGCTTTGCCTATGCAGGCTGTAAGTATGCTGTTTTGCTAATCTGCATGAAAGTGCCTGGAGATGGAAGGGAAACAGCAAGACATCTTATCTTTGAAGGGATCTTGAAGCCTTTTGAGTTTACTGTTGTTGCAGTCATTATTGTTTAGCATATCCTTGAAGGTTTGGTCTGAGGGACAGCTGGTGGGAATGCAATTTAGCTTGTTAAAATGCAGTAATTATCTGAATATACACCAAGCAGGAAAGCAGAGGCAGAGTGAATTTCCTCCGTTTAAGTGCTACAATATGGGTCATCTTTAGGGAAGAAAAATAAAAGAAGGGGAAAAAGAAGAGCAATATAATCTGCAGAAAGAGCTTCACAAAAATAAATTCAAGTACTTTCAGGCCGAGAAGCAAATTTTTGTGTTGCTGTCTACAGTAGTTCAGCTACAGCTAAAATCTAGTTTATTCTTATAAGTTTTGTGTCAGAGAGTGAAGTGAAAGAGAAATACACAACCAACCCCCAGTTTGTCAGGGGGTGATTGGCAAAATCTCCGCTGTAAACATAGATGCTTCTGTATGTGCTTATTCACCTGGGGAGGTCTCAGGGGTATTAACCTCGTGTTGACCAGCATGGCGTGTCAGTACTTGCAAACACTATTGCAATAGGAGCAAATCACATCCAGTGCAGATGGAGCCTTGGAGTGACCTTTATAGTTCAGAATTAGAAAGAAGGATGCCATAAGCAGTAGCAGTATCACAGTGGATGAGTACAGAACACGGTGCAAGGCAGTTACAGTCCAGTGATTTCTAATCCCAAAGTCACACTCCACTGGCAAAGCTCAGTACAACTGCCGCACCCAAAATTTTGGCTTTGAACTGTGCTGGGCTGTGAGAGGTGCAGACTTCTGCACCTCTGCCTGTGGTCCTGAGGCTGCAGAAACAAGCCAGGACCATGGCTGTAGTCTCTTGAGTGTATTGGCTGGAGGAAGATGGAACTGTCAGCAGAATATCCACAGGCAGAGAGAGCAGATGGGAGGATGAGCACCAGGGAAGCGTGAAACACTGCTGTTTTTCTGAACTGAGACCTACAGGCACGGTAGACACACTGCACTTGGCCTTGCACAATCACCCTCAAAGGATATGGAAATTATGTCTTTCCTGAATGCAATCTATCCACTCTGGTGGGATTAGAAAATGTGCGGAAGGGCTGCCTTGGCACAAAAAGTCTAACACATCCTACCAGCGCCTGGTGGAGCCTGTGCCATGCCCTTGAGTGCCTGCCAGCTCAGAAGCAATCCCTACCCAAGTCCTTCCGGAAGGTCCATAGCTCTCCTGGCTTCCTTTCACTGGCCAGGAGCCAAATGCCACAATTTGATTAAAAGTATCAAGGAAGACCTCCTATGGGGCTGGTTACTGAAACCCAGAAATATCACTGTTATGGAGAGGGCTCGCTGTTACCAGATCAGCAGCGCATATCTGCGAACACTGCACATTTCTTTGCATCAGGCATCATTGACATTTTATCCACTGGTTTGTAATAACTCTTTCAATGCCACAGGCCCACCACAATTGTTTCACTGGCACCTCCCCTCAAAAAATCAGGTGCAAAACCAGAGGCTAACATGCTAGAGCCAGTAGTACCCTTCCAGAGTTTGTGGCATTTCCTGCCTGTAAAAGCATAGCAATCTGCCACTTTCCAATGGCATTCCAGTGAAATTACATCCCAAGCGGCTTGCCACGAAGGGGTTAACACTGTAGCAGCCTTGCTCGGTGGATCAAATTCTTGCAAGAGCAAGGCTCTCCTTGCTTTGTTCTTTAGTGCAGATGCATTCAGCAAGAGAAGCCTTAACACTAGGGTTTGTTGTCCTCCTTCCACCAGCACCCTTGCTCTTCTCCCTGAATTCAAGGCAGCGCAGCTCCAGCAGGGCTCCCTGTTTGCATATCAGAACAATCTCACTCTTTCACGTTTTCCCAGCAGCAGCTTCACACCAGCAGACTCTGCCCCTGTGGGGCCCCGGGTCAGGGACAGCAGCAGCCACTGCCACTTCTGTGCTGTCAGGCGGGACAGGAGGAATGTGCCCGGCCTTGTCACAGGGGAGGGAAGCCTGCACTCTGCTAGATATCTGAACAGATGCCACTTAGCTGGCTCAGAAATTGCTCTTCAGTTGCTAGCTATTGCCCAAGCAGCCTGTCCAAGCATCCAGGGCTCATCCCAAATCCCTTGCATACCAACAGCTTTGCCTTTTGTGATCTTGTGCACACTATTGGCATCTTTATTTAAATCCTCATTCAAATATTGTGTGAAAATGGTCCAGATCATTCTCTGGCACTGGGTCCAGCAGGCAGGGGATAGCCTGCAGCTGTGCCACAGAACTCTGCCAGCCCCAGCCCTAGATGGTCACATCCAGCTTGTCACCAAGACTGCTCTCTCTCACTCACTCTGGCTCCTTGACATTTCTTTGCTATTAAAACCACAAGAAGAGAGTCCTGAGCTTACAGCAGTCAAAAGTTTTCTAATATTTATCACTTGGAACAAATTGCCATCAGCTGGAAATCTCCATGCCTTACGGCATGTCCTTAAAAATGTAGGAGTTAATGACATCCTATCCCTGAAAGTGTGCAAGGCCGGGTTGGATGGGCTTTAAACAAGCAGGTCTAGCGGAAGTGAGTTGGAACTAGATGAATTTAAGGATCCTTTACAATCCAAATCATTCCATGATTCCATTATATCTTTGCACCTATTGTTAGAAATAGGGCCAGGAGACAGACTCCTGTCTGATGCCTTTCTTAAAAGTCAGCTCTGGATGGGGAGTCCAAGAGGCTGCATACACCACCACTGCTCCTGGCAGTGACATGAAGGAGGAGGGGTTCAGCTTTGCCAGGATGCAGAGCTGGGGCTTCCAACCTCCCGGGAATGTGCAGGAAGATACACGTCACCTCCTCATCCAAGGGTGTCATTCTGGTCTGGTTACTTTAAGTTATGGTGACAGTATCTGGACTGTAAATGTGGAATAGAAAAGTAGTCCTGCATCTTGACTGCCAAAATATGCCCTTTTTAGTCCTCTACTACGTGTTGGCTCGTTGTTCTTAGGGGTTTTTGTTTCTGAGTAGTACCCAGTGTCCCCTTATTTGCATCTGGGAATGTGCACAGTCCTGGGCGTAGTTTTGGGGAGCAGTGGAAGTGATTCCCGATGTGAAGGGGGTACAGGTACAAGGTAAGAAGAAACAACTAGGGGTATTAACAATTAACAAGAACTTTTTAACAACCAGGTAACAAGTAAACGTTAACAATAATCAACTGTGACGAACTTGGCTAAACAAAAACTGTGTGTGTGTTTATTTACCACACCTATGCCAGATGCTCTCTGTGGAGAAGCTGTTGGGAAGCTGAACCATAGTTGGGAGTAGAAGATGCCTGGGATATACCCCAAAGCTTCAGTGGTGCCAGCATGAGGCAGGAGTCCCCCAGAGGTACCTTGGCTACTGAGCCCTGCTCTGCCAAGGTGATCACCCACAGAGCATGGAAGTTAATGCTCCCAACAGCAAATACTTTCAAAACTTAAAATACACTCAGATATACATCTGGCCAAATATCTGAGGCGTTGCAATGGAGAGTGGTTAAGGACTTTAAAGCACATGGAAGTTTGCAAAATTGAGGACTTTTTGGGAGCCCACTTTGAGAAAACAGACTGCCAGGCAATTTTCACATATATGCCTCCTCAGTAATAAAATGTGCCTCAACCCTCTGGACATAAGGCACTGAAAATGGCCTCTACAATGGCCCACTCTCCCAGGTAAGCAACTTGGGTTGTCTTCAGAGAAGCAGAAAAAACAAGCGAACAACCATAACCTCACAGAACTGTGCAAACACGGCAGGGCTGTGACAGGAGATGGGACAGTTCCACTCCCCCCTTCCATTGCCTGCTGCTCACCTGCACTACATCAGGAGGGCAGGTCTGTGTCCCCTTTCAGACCTGCTCAGGCCTCAAGGACCTATTCAAGCTCCCTGGCATCAAACCCAAAGCATTTCAAACTGCTGGCTTTGCTTTCTGTCAGGCAGGGGACAAAGAGAGAGACTGGCAGCACTTTGGCTCTGTCCTGAAACAAGCCCTGAAGACAACATTTTAGGAACTCTGAGGCACTGGTCTGACAGCCAGACATCTGGGCAAAGCCTATTTGAAAGAAATGGGGTAATAATCACAATTGTGTCATCCACATTCCTTTGAGTGTTCAAACCCATTTCCTTTTGCATCCTTCCTATTAGCATTCATTCACTGTGAGCATACTTGTGAGTTTTTAGTAAAAAATGACTTGTGGATTGGCCAATTTTAAGCAAATATTTAAGTGCTTTAATTTGATGTGCATTCTGAACTCAAAAATGTTTGTCTCATACAAGCCTGACAGAAGTTCATAGTGACCAAGAGTCCATGACCAGCCAGAACCTATTCCTGCCATCAGCAAACAATGGCTTATGCAGAAGCTGAAGGTTATGGGGAAACAGCTGCAAAATTATCCGACAAATAATTCATGAACCTGAGCAAATTTAATGACAAATATCTCATCCATGTTTAAATTCAAGTCTGAATAAAGCTAAAGCATTGCAACTGGGTACACATGGAAAAGGATTCCTCTTTAACAGGAAATTCCAAGGTTTCAAGCTAAAAACCTAAACATTTTCACAGCTTTCAGGAGAAAGGCACAGCATTGTTAGATTAGCTCCCTAAATCACTGTCTTTGCTACTCAGAGGTGCATTTTTCAACAAAAATTCTCTCAAGGAGGTAAAAAGAAGGAGATCCTTTATTTCAGCAAATTCAGGATCTTTTTTTAGACTCCAGAATGATCTAGACACAATAATGTAAATATCTATTTTTTCATAGCTTCCTGTAACAAGCAGCCCAAGGCTTCCCTCAGGCCCATCAGCTGAATATACCTTGTAGTCTCGGGGATGATCAATTCTGCCCGTCAGAAGAAGGAGGCAGAAACCTGAAGGGGTTAGACACCACACCAAATCTTTGTTTTCTTTGTGTTAGAGCTTTGAGCTCTTAGAGCTATTGGGTCTGCAGCATTTTTACCCCTTTTTTCACCAATTGCTTCTGATGAATTTAAGATTCACTATCATGCAGGCTACGGATTTAGAACAAATAGCCCTTTCATTTAGTTAATACCAGCAGCATAGCTATAAAGCTGTAATAGTTTACGGCTTTCAGGACATAACCTGCAACCACAGACAATACAAATTATATTACACTGTGTTTTATTGCTCTTTGAGGCCCACTAAGAGGCTCAGTGCTGTTTCATAGACCAGAGTAGCATCAGATCTTTATTCTTTTTAACACACAGCTGAAAAATACTCTAATTCTGTTACGAAATTCTGTGTTTCCTTTTTCTGTGAGTCTGCCCTCAAAACCTGTGCTCATACTCCCCTCACTGTAGGCTGCAAACAGCACTCTCCATGCAATTAAACGGGAGCATACGTGCACTGGGGAAAATGTCACCTTCTACAGCATTGTCTGCACAAAGAGGGGCTCCATTTTGAAAAAGAAAAAACAACGATCCACACTATGATAATCGTTTACTAAGACATGACATCTGAGAAGACAAAAACCTTGGGAATTGCAATTCCTTCCTAAAACACCCTTGTTTTTTCAGGTCGTGCGTTCGGATGCTGAAAAAATCCAAAAGGCTGCTGGCAAAGCCCCTTAGCCCTGCCCCTTCCTCCCTGGGCCTAAGGCGGAGGGAAGCAGAGAGGAGTCGCCATCTTTTCTTTAAATGGAGGGTCTAAATAAAAAATGAAGGCAATAGAGCTTCAGGAATTGCAAAGGACCAGAGGGAGTGGGCGAGCAGAAGCCAGCCCTGCCTTTTAAAATGCGAAGAGGCCGTGTACTTGTTCCTGCTGCACCTGCTGCCCGTGCAGCGCTGTGCTATGGCAGAGGCCGGCAGTCCGATCTGCATATCAAATAGCTGATTTGTAGATGAGGTCATTCATTTTGTGGCCGTATGTTTGCTGTGGTGGGGATGGGCTGTTGCCTAGCAGTGGGCCACAAAGTCCCAGCAGGTTTCTTGAGTCAGCAGCCATCCTCTGCTCCCCTCACCACTCCCCTGCCCTCATTGCCAATTCAAACCCAGTTTTGACCTTAATAAAGCTAAAAAACCTGCGACTCGTTCCTAAGTTCAAAGCACGGGTGATGTGCTGTGAATTGACAGCTTCCTTTGATGATGCATTGGTTTGGTGGCTCGATAAGCAAAATTCACATCCAGAAACCTTGGTACCATGTGAATGGAGGAATGACGGATAGTGCCTGGCTGCAAAAACACTCTCCGAGAGGATGGGGCTGCCTTGGTGTCTGGGTAGGCTGCTCCACTGCTAAAAGATGGAAGAGGAGATGAAAAGATCAGCACCACATTTATTTAAGTATTTGAAAATGTCAGAAGTGGTTTTGTAAAATTTAAGCTAGTTTTCGTGTATGACTCTCAGAGAATCAATTATGTCTTTCCTGTTAATTTTGACAGCCACTTCACATTGGACAACATTCATTTGAAACACTTTTTAGGAGGCATTTTCCTCTTTCAAAAGCAGCTAAAGCTACTTACTTGTTACGTGCAGCACACCAAGCTGGTGGAAACAGAAAAAGAAATCAGTCACCGTTTCAAATTAAAAAGAGAAAAAAAAAAAAAAAGGAAGGGCAAAGAAGATGAAAACACTGTAGTACAAAGCTGCCTTTAGAAATTGCAATACATATATGTTGTCACCAATTGGTGTCTGATAAGTTGGCAGAAACTGTAGTTTAAGTGCTTTTATTTTAGGAGTGATCTGCTGACAAAAGACACATGTGCAAACCATGCCATTTAGATGAAGGAGTCATATTCACTTTTTGCAAAGTACAATTTATTTATTTTTTCCAGATTATAATGTTTTCTAGGAAGAAAGGAGTACAAAGACCTCTCAGCCCTAAAACAAAACCAAACATCTCAGCACAAATTGGAGCCTTGATAGCTCAAAGCAAAAGCCTCACAAACATCTATTAGAAGCAGGAAATGTCTAATGGAAAACTTACAAACATCTGATACATGAAAGGGAAGGCACAAAACAGGAAAGCAGAGGCATGAGCAGCTAATTGCTGTAGATTCCTCACAACATTCCCTGAAACACAGCAAGACACATCAGCTAGCTCCTCAGCACTGGGGTATACAACCACCATTAAAGTATTAGTAAGAACATTTGGAAAACAAACGCTTAAAAAAATGCTAATACTTTGGACAGAATGAAGTTGACTATGCTCGTGACTGAATTTACAAAGATGCTTTGAAGGTGGCCAGAGGCATCCTTGAATGATGCTTACCATTTAATCCCAGATACAAAAGCTTGCAGAGAATAATTTTTAAAGTATGATTATTATTCACACTGAAACCTAGGTGTAAAAGCAAGCCATATATCTTGCCAGATATTGCATGCATACCCAAACTTGCAGCTGAAACTTGCCTTTAGTTTTGATAAGCTCTGGTCTGTCTAAGAAAAATATGAAGTTTTGCACAATGGCAATGCATTATGCTGGAGCATGGACATGCAGCAAATACACAGCACCTATTCTTGCCCCTTGTAAATGCTTGCTGCTTGTCTGATTTGAATAAAGTTATGCCTACTACTGTCAGAACTGAATTTGGCTCATGGTCTTCATGCAAATTGCCACTTGCCTGAATGTGTGCACCATATTAAGAATGCAAATATGTTTGGACGAGATGATTGTTCCTTTATTTGCTGCACACCCTAATTCACAAGGAGCTGAATCAGAGTAGTTTTGGTGTGTGCAAGAAGACAGACTCAGACAAAAATACATTAAACTGTTTGCAAATAAGTTAATTATGTCAATAGATCTGATCTTAACAGCAGCCCTCTCTGATGTTATTTATGCTCTTTCCTGGACATAGCTAACAGAAAAAAAAAAAAAAAACAAAATCAAAAACTAAACCAAAATCATGCTTAAGAAAAGAAATTACTATTTTTTCAGGATGTAAAATGAAGTACCTTTTTCACACATACTGCAAGTGAGCTTATGTCCAGAATTACAGTGTTTGCTATCTCTGATGCTTTGAGCTCTGAAGGCCAGAATGTACCATTTTATCTTAGTCTGAATTTCAACTCACAGACATTCTCTGAAGTTAATTGCTTGTATTTATCTATTGAAAAGGCATCCAATGTTGAGCTGAAGACATCTGGAAATCTAAAAAACAATCCATCGTTTATACATTTATAATTTGTTCAAATGAATGATAACCATACCCATTAAAAATGTATATCCTATTTCTCATTTGAATTTCTATTATATACTTTTTTCATTCCTTCTCACTTCCAGCTGTTATTCTGGAACTTTGCCAGTGCCAACCCCTTCTGTGAGGCACTTCAAAGAAAAAGTAAAAATTAACATTCGAGAAAGAGAAATTAACCCCCCCACACACACACAGTAGCATTTGCTAGATTTCAGAAATAAAAATTAACTACAACTACAAAATTAATTCAGTGAAGATTTATATTTTTATTTTGCTTTCAATTTATCTCGTGCATGTTTTAAAAAATATTTTAAATTTTTCAGAAGGGAAACCCCTAAAAATTAATTATGCTCTATTTCTTACTGAAAAAAACAAACAAGCAAAAGAAAACCCACAACAAAACAACCCAAACCTAAGGAAAAAAAACCAAAATTTTTTTGCCTTATTTTCAGAGCATGCTATTCTTTCCTGTGGGAAAATTCACACATTCCATACACTGAGATATTAAGTTTGAACTTTCAGTCATTTAATTAGTTCTCAATTCAACAAAGCATTTAAGCATGTTTTCGAAGCACAAAGCACTTAAGCACATTCTTATTCTGTCCCTGAATAGGGGCAGAGTGCTGAATCACACTGGGAGCTCTGAGAGCAGAGCCCAGTGCAGCCTGACAGGGCCACAGAGCTGCAGGGCTCTTGCTGGTTTGAGTCCCCAAGAAGGGATATGGTAGTGATTACATCATATCCAGAATTAAAGCCAGGCCTAGTTTGAAAATGTAAAACTTCTTTTGCAATCTTATATAATGTCACAAATTTATGATGCAAAATTGAAAACACACATATGCCATATAAAAAAAAAAAAAAAAAAGACAAAAGAATCCATTAGGGGTTTATATTTACCCGCTTTTGATAAATATAAAATAAATATATAATAATCTGATAAAGCCTTCCGTTTTAAATGTACAACTAGACTTGCACTGTGTTTTGGATATATGTAACATGAAATTGTAGATAAATTGACTTGAGTACACAAACAGACAGAAAGGTGCGCAATTTAGGCTTCTAAAATCTTCAGCTGCATGGTAGCTGTGGGATACATGCCCACACAAATATACACACACATACACACTGACACAAGTACAGAGGTCAGGTGGAATCACAACATTGTATTGGAGAATCAAGTAAAAAAAATATGCTATGTACCAAACAGATATCACAAAGACATTTTCAGTTAAATTAATAAGATCACTTTATCAGTAATATTTTCTATCTTTTAAAATTGAAATTTATGTCAAGAAGTCTGTTATTTGAAACATTTTCGCTTTTTACTTCATCATCATCAGATGTTGAGAAATATTTTAAACTTTACATTGTATACTAAAATAGTAATACTGCCATTTCTAGATATTTAATATTATATTTGTGTCTCAAATAAGCCAGTCTGAAATTTAAACAGTCCGCCTTTTGCTTCCAAGACTCCCTGTGGTATCAGCAAGGAATGCAGGCTTGACCCATTTCTGGGTAGCCTTTTCAACAAACACCTTTAGCAATGCTAGAGGTAGCAGTCAGTTCTCTATAGAGATAAACACTTAGCTATTGAAGAAAGCAAAGAATTAATGGGATTCCTAAGAATTTGGGACCTGCCTCCCTGCCACAATGCCACACTGGTTTATGCTGCTGTAGACTGCTGTAACCCCAGAAAAACAAAATATTCAACTGGGCTACTTAGTTTTGTATTCACTTTCTGCATGGCAATTCTTTAATAGTGTTTCTTTGTATTGTTTCTGTTAAAGCTTTAAGGATTGAAAATCAATCTTACTTTCTGCATATTGTTTCCATTTCTCAAGAGCTAAATTCTGAAAAGAATACATTATACCCATCATAGCAGGTAATGTTCAAACTGAACAAAAATATCAGGAAGCAGATAAATATTGTTTTATATTTTTGCAGAAATAATTTTCTACCATGAAATTTAAAATATATACAGGGAAACACTGCAATGCAAAAAAGGGATTCCTAATGCAACCCAACTGCAAAAGTCTATTTACACATATTGAAATTCTCTGTTTCATTTTAACAAAACGACAAAACATTTTTTTTAAAGAAAAATGTTTTGAAATACTGTGAAATTCTACCGCAGAATGGCTTTAGGCAGGAAGGAAGGATTCCCTACACATTTTGCCTGAGCAGGGCTGCTGAAGGCTGGAGAAGGGGGAATTGTGCTTACGCAGAGGAGGACGCCCATCATGCATTCGCCAGCGGGAGATGTCAGCCATTTTTCTGCACACTCTCCCCAAGCGCGGGCTGGAGCTGCCCTCGCTCCACCATGTCAGCCCATCTGCTTCTCTCCTCGCCCTGAGAGCGCCTCCACTCACGCAAACATCCTCTGGCTTACTGCAGGCATATCAAAAAATGCTTTCTTTAGGAGAGGAGCAAATGAGGAACAGGAAAAAAAAAAAAAAAAAGATCATATTTTCCAAAGAAGACAAAGAAATGCGAAGCTCATCCTGCCTGCCTTGCTTGAGAGAGCTGCTCTGCATTCAGGGGTTAGCCTGGGTGGAGAATGATGCTGTTGTCTCACAAAGGACTCATGTTGAGCTGAATCTTTGATTACAGGACAAGTGCCTGCATTAGGCCCCTCATTGCGCTCACATTCTGCTCCTGCCATTTGTACAAAATTTCTGAGTGATCTCTTTGTGAATACGGACCCCAGCTGAATCAAAGATGAGCTCTGTCCTTGTTGTGTGTTCCCCCCCCTCTTATTTTTCCATGAGCACCCCTTTTCTCTTTCCCTGCTCCTCCTCTCTCTGATCCCCCTCTCCCTCTCTCCTTTGCACCTTGTTAGGAAAAGGAACTGCTACAGATCTAAAACAAGATCTAATGAATGCTAAGCCCTGAAAATAGAAGTAGAGGTGCCTTTTGGCGTGTTTGAAACTTCCCCCTCAAATTCAGTCATGTTTCCTACACCAATGGTGCATAACCTCTTGCTTTTCTTAATAGGATTTATGCTTGTCTTTGCTCTGCACACCCTGCCACACCACAGAGAGAACTCCAGAGCTGTGGCCGTAACCATGGCCACTCCTCATTCACCACTCTTGGCAAATTTCTCCTGGTGTAAAAGACAGCGGGAAGGAGAGATGCATCAGCAGATGCACAAACATGATAACCCTGTGTCTCTCTCAGCAAACCACCATGTGCCTAAAACCCACTGAATCTGTAGGTATTAACTGAGAATGCTCTTTTAGCAAAATCACCTCTCAACATCTGCAGCTTGAAAAACAAAGCAAATATATAATCAACCTAGATTAAAACTCAGCTTCAGTCAAATGTCACACAGGCTTCACGCAGGCTCTGGAAGCTGGATTTTTTATGCATCTGCCCAAATTGAAAAGGTTATTTCGCTGTCTTCAAGATGACTCTTGAGCTGAAGGCAGAGTGGAGGGCTGCTGCCCTGAAAGAAGGGGAGTTGCTAGGAGATAAGTCCAAGATTTCAGACAGCATTGGTTGGAGTTATCTCTAATTGACAGCTGCTTACCCTAAGGGTCTAATTCTAACCTTGAGACCAAAACCATAATGAGAGGGCAGCTTTCCTTCACCCCTGTTTTCTAGCCAGGGCAAGGAGATTACTGCAGGCCTGTTCTTCTCTGGTTTTTGTTATGTTTCTTTTCGTGGGCAGCCCTGTGAGGCTCAGGGCCTGCTGTGCTTTCTGAGGCTATAGTTTGCATCAGTGAGCCCTGTCTGATTCATACCACCTGAATAAACTTGCTCTTACAGTTAAGATGGTCTCACTTTTTCTCTTTTTTCTTTTCTTTCATTTTTTTTTTCTTTTTTTTTGCAAGGGGGAAGGGTGAAAAGAAATTCTCTTAAACATAAAATGATTTAAAGACTAATTTTTTTAACCAGACACTTTAGTGTGCAGTCTATGTTTAACCCTTTTTCAGGGGGACTTAGACTGTCATTGTTAGTTTTAAATCAAGCCCTCCCTGTTAGCAAGTTGCTGTTATTTAGGATTCAAAACCAAACAAAGAGAAACATTCAGAAAAAAGAGATTAACAGAGTCAGGAAAGTAAAGTGAGGCAGTTTTTTGGATGTTTTTTGGTTAGTTATTTTTGGTTTTTTTGTTTTGTTTGTTTGTTTCTTTAACTGACTAGGCTTTCTGGGATATTGATTTATGAAAAAAATCTCTTTGAAAACTTCAACTTGTATTTTGATCAGAGCTTTATGATCAAAAGTAGTGGAACAGTATACAAGACCCCTAAATAAAATTTCAAATTTTATTTATAGCTGTACAAATAAAAATCTGGCCTTCTTCCTCTGAACTCCTTGGAGCTACTCTGGATTTATACTAGGGTGCCTGAAAGCACAGTTTGACTAAATATTTCCAGGGAGACAATTAAGAATAGGGAATGCAGTCACATTTATTAATGTCAATGACCAAAAAAAAATAAAAAAAATAAAAAAAGGAAATAAATCCCCAGAACAATTTTTTTAGAAAATAAATGAATTCCTGAATTTGTGCTGTGAATTTAATTCCCACAAATTCTTGAATCTCAATCTCATATCCAATGACAAAAATTAAATTTTCTGCAATTTTTTCCAAGCAGGTAAGGTCAAGTGAAAAATTATGTCTTTTGGGAAAAATGAAAGCAGGAGCCAGTTCAATGTCACTACGGGAATTTCTGACACATTTTGGGGCTGCAGCCCCTATAGCTGAACCCATTTCCCATCCCCCTGCATATGAGCAGCTAGTCAAGCACCACAACGTCTTCCCTGACAGGGGGAGAGGGTAGTCCCAGCCCCTTCATCCTCAGCCTCAAAAACCTGTCAATTCTGGATGGCATTTTGGGTATATAAATACCCACCCTTGAGAAATATACTGAGGTATGGACTTGCTTCTCAACAACTGACTGCTAGCACTGATGTTTGCAAAGTTAGCAGTGTGATCATCTGGATTGTATTCTGGTACTCTTATTCTGGAATCAGAGTCCACTGTGAAAATTAATTTCTGAAGGAATAGCTGAATGCCTGCCTGGCAGCCAAAGGGCACAACGAGTGTATTGCCAGTGAGTCAGAGTCGAGTCAGCAAGGGAGGCTGGGCAGGGATGAAGCAGCATAGAGGGAAGCTCAGACCTTGGCGTCACTCTCATCTCTGCTCTTGAGGGAGTGTATAAAAAAGAGAAAACACAACATCCAAAGCCCTTAGAAAAATATTCATTAATGAGTCCCATAGAATGAACTCAGAGAAAGGGGTTTTGTGGATGGTGGAGGAACTTGAACGAGCAGAGACAACCAACCCAGTAGTGCATACATGCATGCCATAACTGCTGGAAACCAGTAAGTCTCATCTTCATCTTCCTTTTTCTTTTTTTTTTCCCCTGATTTAAACTATTAGGAATATTTGCCTAATGCACTAAGTCCACTTACGTACTTCATATGACTATTGCCTCTGGAAGTCAGAGACTTTTATATCACTTCAATGGAATTTGTATGTCCTTAAGGCTTCAAGTAAAACTAAAAATATTGTTCAGTGGCATATTTCTAATAATGACTATTTCTACAGCAATTTCACTTATCATTTAATGAGTTGCATGCATTTGAAAGCTAATATTTATACTGAGTCTGATGGGCAATTTAAATATGTGCAGCAATTACTGCAAGAATATTCACAAGAGTTGTTCTCCTGCTCCACAGAATAATCATCTTTTCTTACCACTGTCTTGGCAAAGTTACCTAAAATATTTGTTTCTCCATCTGAAGCTATGAGAATAATGAAAATAAATTGCTCTGACAGTAAACTGTGATCTTCACAATGGAAAGCAAAAAAAAAAAAAAGGTGGGATAGAAAAAGAAACATATTTTCTCAGCTTCAGAACTGCAATGTAAAATTAGGAGAACTATCATACAGCTTCACAGGGACATAAAGAGGTGTAAGGCATCTAAGATCTTTGCATGTGTTGCTGTAATAAAACTCTGCACCTGAGTTAGAAAATCTTCCTAAATTTTTGTCTTTCCTAAATTTGTGAAGTTGTGCACTTCACTTTAATGACCAGGGCAGCAAGTTGACCCTGGGGAGAGAGAGACAAGATGCTCTACAAATCAAGCTTGTAAAAGCTATTGGCCTCAAGAATAAAAAGAAGAGACTGTAAATCTCAGGAGTCTGGGACCACATCGTCATTCTCTGAGCCAGCACAACACAGGTGTTCTCACCAAGCTGGTGTCAGGACTAGATACCTCTGTGCAGCCCCTCATTTGTCAGCTTATGATGGTCTTTTGGAAGGCTATCTAAAAAAGATTTTTAAAAAACTCAACTGTGTTTAAAACATAAAAAATAAGAGCAGTCAGAGGGGGTTTAATTCTTCCCATCCTGAAACCAGTTAGACTACTGCAAGGCTCCCAGTTTACACCTACCTACCACAGTTCCAGGGTGTGAGCACCTGTTGCAATAGCTAGTCACTGATGCAAGATTTTTTTCATTTTTAATAAAGGAAGGCAGAAACTTTAACAAGTTTTCAGGAATAAATCTGTGAATGCTTAAATCAGGAAACTACTCTGATTTTGTAGGTGGCAACAAGCACTACTGTAACTAAAGTTTTCCCCTTTTACAAATTTTCAGATATCAGACATCTTCACCTATTTCTTCCAAAAGCATTTCTAGCTTTCTAGATATGTGACACAGTAGAACAAAATAAAAAAGTCAGCAAATCCTGGCACCAGGGCCAGCATCCTTTAGATAATCAAAACTATGTCTGACAACTGATCATAATGATGTTGCTCTTATTTTCAATAATGACTAAAATATTTGAATGAGGTTTTCTGAAGAGACATTCTAAAACTCTTTTTTCTGAGCACAATCTTTTTTGTTCTATCAGTCATTGAAAAATGATTTATGCTTTTCACAGTGTTCCATATATTATTGTATTTACTCTTCTATTTTCCCCCCAGTTCCTAGAAGTCCTCCTTGATGTACAAAACTGTGTTTTGAAAATTAACTTCTTGCTTCCTGCCAGAGACAGTAGATATGCCAGCTGGTAATAGCTGGTTTCTAATTTTTTCTGTTTGTGCTAGAAGAAAGAAAAAGAAGTAAAAAAATTTGCTGACTTTAGATCTTAGCCTATCAGATGAAGACTTGCTGGTGCATTAGGGGCCTATTCAAAACAGGGCTTTTCTTGCAACAGGAGCCCCTAACAATTGGTAATGAGGACAGATTCTGAATTGTTTGTGAGCAGCTGCTTAGTAGGTAAGAGCTTGTTTGGATTCAATTGAACAGTGTTTTTAGAAGCAGTTACTGACCCCTGACCCTTCCTACAGACTGGGTTGATGGGATTAGGGAAAGCTAGCGTTCAGCTTACACTTGGCTATAACAAGCTGGCAAGAGATAACATACTTTTTAATTATCAAGTTACACCTCTGCCAAAGTTTGTCTGAGAATTTACCAAATGGGTCAATGAGCTATAAGAAATCAAGCTAGGCTATGGGATAATAGTTACATAAGAAAACAGTCTTGGTGGAGATATAATTAATACATTTATAGAGGTTTTCTTTGCCTTTGCAAATATTTCACATTTTCAAATCTTGTTCTGCATGGCTCTCATATGCATTGCAGAGGCATATGTTGCATGTGGTATTTATGCCAATGCAGTTTAAGGTAAAAAAAAAGACTTGAATTATTTCTAAGAACTGCCAAAAAGGTAGCCAAGGAAAAAAGAGCCAAACATGCGATACATGAAATTTAAATTGAAACAACAAACCGAATAACATTAAAATTTAAAGTTTGATTTGTTCTACCACTCTGAGGCTGAAGCAATATAAAAATACTTACTATTGGCAAGAAACCAACTTGCCTAGCAGTCTACAGTCATAAGACAAGGAAACAATTGTAGTATTATTCACCTGAAACAATTAAAGATAATTTCTGACATATTATTAAAAAAAAAATCAAAAGCTGTGGGGATTGTATGTCTTAATTCTAATTAACTAAAACTAAGATAAAATTAGAACGTTTAATTATTTTGAATGACTCTTTATCTATTTTCTTCCATGGCTGAAGTATGAAAAATTATCCAGTTCATTATTCAGGGTCCATAGCTTTCTTAGTTCTCTGCACATGTCGTGTCTGTAAAGGGAGCAGTCAGTTCTGGGAAATTTTTGGTCCAATAATCATAAAATTTATGCAGACTCATCCTTTCATGGATTGCAGAACTTATTGATAAAATAAGTCATAGTGAGCAGTGCCTCTTGGTGAGCAGTACAGATATGCTGAAAGCCATAGCATGGGTTGGAAGCTTGGGTGGATTTGTCAAGCGTGCGTGAGGCACTAGCTGTGTTCTGCACTGCTGAAGGGAACGGCAGACCCAGCAAGCTTCCCAGGAACACTTGGGATTTCTTGTGCTAGTTCTCTCAAATCTCTTTTCTATAAGGGAATAAGCACCTCAAGCTCAGGTTTCATTTCTAGTCACACCAAATTTCCTGTCTCAGCAGGACCAAGTCCCTCATCACTTTAAAACAGAGTATTAAGGAAAGGAGCAGGTTTGAGCTGGGTGAGACACACCTGCACCCTGGAGTCTTCCCTTTATCATGGGAGCTACCACATACAACACTTCATGAAGTATCTCTGCCCTCTTGGAAATGTCTATACATTTTCTTTCTTTCACCCCTCTCAGAATCTGGCTTGGAAATCTCACTCTTCTAATGGTCAAACACTGTTTAATTTTCATCCTAAAGCTATTAACTGCTAGTCTATGGCCATTAGTTCCTTTGCCAGTAATGACTTTTAGTTAGAATAGTGTCTTCTTTTCCCTGCTGTTTACTTCCCTAATATGTTTGTATAAGGCATTCACTTCTTGCCTCAAACTTTGTTTTGCTAGGGCAAATAAACAGAAATTTTAGCCTCTTTTGAAAATGTTATTTCTTTGTCTTCCTGATTTTCCCATAGGCTGGTTTTAGCCTATTTCTATTTAAATTTTTGTTTTGTAATGTGAATGTTCAGAATTGTATGCAGTGTTTTGGAGAACACCCCGTAACTGTCTGCTGCCATGTAAATAATTCTACCTATATATTTCAAGACTACATCTGCTAAGCTGCCTCCCTGCTGGTTTCCCAGCTCCTCCTCCCATTGGCTATTTAAAAGTGGTCTCCCAGCTTATAAAAAAAATGCAGCTATTGAATTCTGTGCTACTGAATTTCATCCTATTTCTATCACTATAGTCTTCAAGGTCATTTTGCTTTTCCTGTGTAATAATCTAATTATGTATTGACAATGCAAGTAGAGGGCACAGAAAGGAAGTGCAGCAACAGAAGAGGTCTGTGTGTGCAGAGACCAGCTTTAGTCTAGCTACAGTATAGCAAAGTTAGGCTTTCCAGGCTGTCAGTGAGCAAAAGGGAGGGAGAACAGCTTACCTAGGAGTTTAGCTGGAGCAAGAGTTTCATCACCTCATATGAATTGTGCCTGGTGGAGTTAATCTGTCATTTGCCATAGGAATATCCCAGAGAAATTATTTCCACTGTAGTTAAGTCAGTCTTTGTGAATACCCCAAGTGTTTTACCAAGTGTAATTTACTTCCTTCACCAGTATGCTTATACTGTTTGGCTCTTAGTTGTTTAATATTGTAAAATATTAAACAGGATAAATGTAAACTAAAACTGCGAGTAGTTCTATAGGAGTTTTTCTCTTGGCCCACACTTTGCAGCCTTGTGCTGATAACTTTATAGGCACTCATTTCTGTGCCATACTGCCCTTCTGCCCATCCCAATTTCTTAAGCACTCTGTTTTTGTAGTAGTAGTGTTCGCATTGTCTGGTAAAAATAATACAATACAGGCATCAGTAGGTAGTAGAGCATAATTTACTCATGAAAAAACAATATTACAAGGTCTTTGAAACCCTCATGTCTAATTTCACCAAAATTTGCACTGCTGAGATCAGGATACAGGAACTTGTAGGTGCTAGGATGACTATTAATGCAAACACTGTATTTGTGTATTCCTATTATGAGGACTGCCACCTGGTTGATGGGTTAATTCAAGACAATTGCTATGGGAATTTGGAAATTTCACTCACCTACTTTTCCAAATTTGTGAGACTGCAGGTTTCTGAGGAAACAGAATTTTAGTTTAACAAACTATTTGGGTATAATTGTTACTTTGTTCGCAAGTGAATCCTTTTCTATTTGCTTCCCAGTGTGTAATCCCACATTCAAAACCATGAATTTTATTGGAAACTGAAATTATATTTAGATTTTCTAGCCAAATATAAACTGGCTCAAATCAAACATGAAGCTTTCATGTGTACCTCATCCTCATTGAAGTCTTTTGCCTTTTTCTCCATCTAAGCACATACCTAAAGAAAACTTTAACTATTTAGCCTGATTTCCTTTATGAGGTCATATTCACTTTGAGTCCCACTAGCAAGTCCCACTTTTGCCAAGTCTCACTTGAAACCTACATTTCTTGACTTCGAAGTCATAGTTTTCTTTGGTGATCAGTCCCTTTTTCCATTCCTTGTGGACTCCCTACTTATGCTTAATGTCATTTTCAAGATGGTTGTTCTTCCAGTTAGGTCTGGAAACTTCTCATACAACATTTTTTTCTCCCTGCCTGGCATACAGATTCCAGATAGCTTTAGCACGTTTGACATGGAGACATTCCAGGCTGCCTCCAAAGTCTAATCCCCAAGTTCCTTAGTTCAGTCTCCCTAAATAGTTCCCTTGGGCTGCATCCAAACTCGGCAGCTTGCGCCCCCGGCGCGGTGCCTGCAGCCCCAGATAGGGCACAGTGTCAGAGCGAGGTGCCTCTCCCTCCTGACTCATGGGCCCACATTTCCTTCTCGGAGAAATCAAAGTTCAGCAAGGGAAGGGAGCAGACGTGTGCCAAGGTTTTGCCCTCATTCCCTTGGGAGATGGCCAAGGCCTATTTCCACACGTGGGTGCTCAGAAGTACTCCCGGCTGTCGCTACTTTAGATGAAATGCTGTCTTTTTGAAATGAAGAACTTTAAGCAGTTTTAACTGCATTATTTTCTTCAACTTTTTTTTTTGTTGTTGTTCTTTTTAAAACAAATTAAATACTGCACATTGAAGGCTTTGCTAGTTAACAACAATTCTTATTCAGATGGGTGCATGAATGCTATTTGAGACAGTAGGATTTTTTTCCTCACAACACAATAATTCTCTGTTATTCATATCTGTAAAATGTGTCTTTCCAACCAAGGTGCAATAGCCTTTTCTCATGTCCAGATTAGATTCTGGAATCAATAATAGACTCCTATCAACTTTTCAGAATCCCCACAATATATTTTGGCCTATTAACACAGACCACAGGTTATCCAAAACGAAGTATTTTTTCAATTAATTTTCTCTTGTTTCTTTACATCTTATGAATATGCCTTTCTGGAGAAAAGCTTTGATTATTTTTTTGTCAGCATACTATGTCTACCACTACAATCACCATTACTGAAATTTCACTCATTGCTTCAAAAAGACACATTCCTCCTCACTGTTCCCCAGGATTCCCCATTAGAGTAAGAGCCTCTTACCAACTGCACCTGATTCTACATCTGGATTGTACTGTGCATGGCATTTCTATCAACTGTATCCAGCTGCTCATATCGATTTTAACCTTTCCCATGACTGTAGGTGTTAAGATCTATATTGTCCTGGAGGTATCACAAAGAAAATAGTGCTCTTGGACCTTGTGAAGGGAATCCTCAGTCTGAGTTCCTTTACTGTTGTAAAAGTGTTGACTGTGTGAAGATATGTCTATTTAAAAATATTTACTCTCCATCTTCAAAGGCCAGCTATGCCCCAATGAAGAATTAAATTTTGCATCAGATCGCTTTTTATATTTCTTACCAAATACCAAATACAGAGTGTTATATTTTTAAATTGCAGTGTGGATCTCCACATTTCTCTGTGTAACTGGATATGAAGAAGTGTGAAATATTAACTAAGGGGAGTCTGTGTGTACACAATGTATCACAAGGAGGATATGGGAGAAATGAGATTGATAAACACAAAACACTGGATAAGAAGCCATCCTGGCTCCAAGGCAAGGACATACATATTTTTCTCACACTCACTAATACTTAACTGTGCATTTGCACTGCCAGACCGAGGCTTTAGGTTCACGACATGAGTTTTACCAGTGAACTTCAGTAATTTAGTGTTAATTTAACTGCCATAGAGAAATCTGGCTGTTAGCTAGAACACAAGCTCTGCTAATATGGTGAAAGAATTTGTTACTGGAGGCCAGGTTGGATGGGACTTAGAGCTGCTTATTCTGATGGAAGATGTCCCTACCCATGGCAGGGTGGTTGGAACTAGGTGATCTTTAAGGTCTCATCCAAATCTATGGTTCTGTGGAAACTTAACAAGCCAAATTTTATTAATGTCTATAATACTGAAATAACTGAGGATTTCCACAGTAGTGCAGTTCTTGTGACTCTAGGTTTGCTTTATACAGTTTTGTATAAAGTCAAATGCTTGTGTCTATTCTATTTCTCTGTATTGATATGCATACAAATTCAAACACACACATAAGTATACAGATATTTTAGGGAAAACTTTAGTGACATCATTGCCTCACATTCCTGGGTTACTGATTACTTGTGCTTTCAAAAGACATATCATTGGTTTTAATTCAGTTAAATTGTAGAAAGGAATTAATTCTGGTGCATCTTTTTAGCTTAGTATACATACGAATACGTGAATGAGACAGAGGGAAAGAGGTTGCTGAAAGCAAAGTGTGAAAGTGGTCCAGCATTAATGTTCCAGATTAAAATAGCCAAGAACAGTCCTGTGACTGCTAATTAAAATGCATAAGTAATTTACCCAAATACTTGATAATAAATTAATATTAATTACTCAAGAAACTTTCTACACAAAGGAAGTAGCAGCACATTAAAATTATCTTTAGTTTATTATGATCCTTTTCAAGATAAATAAAATACATCCACCATTTTAAGCATTATCAGAACATCTCAAGTTTTTTTTTGGATTTTTTCCCCTGTTCAGCCATATGGATTTGAGATAATCATATTCATAGAAACATAACTTCTATCCATAAAAGGCAGGAAAGGACTATACAATAACTCTTAAGCTATGTTGTTACATAGTGACACATTTTGGAAGATTGCAGAACTATTAATATAGAAGCATATTTTGTTAGAGGCATAGTTTATTTGCAAAAAAAAAAAAAAAAAAAAAAGGTAGTACTAAACTTATCCATGAATTCCAGTCATTTGTTTGTCTTAATTATTTTTAACCTTTTATAAATCGAGATTTTTTTCACATTGAAATTTATGTGAATGAAAATTCTTACCACAAATTAAAACCACTAAAATTTAATTAATTGATTTGGTTATCTAACACCATCCAAAAGGTTTTTTCTATGAATTTAAATTAATTAAAACTTTATTTATTTTTATCTTGCAGTTATTCTTTTCTTTGATAATTGGAGAAAATTGTTAGTTATGTGAAGCTTTTCATATATGCCAACAAATGGAACATTTCTCATTATTTTCAATATTGTATATACAGGTGAATAAAAAATGACTAAAGACTGTGTAGAAATTCCCTAGAGATTTTGTGTCAGTGCAGAACGTGGATTCTAGTTATTTTACGTGTGTCTATGGGTGGTCCCACTCCACCAGAGCACATTAGAATGTGCTTTACTTAAAGAAGTAATATACCACAATGGATCTGTTTAGTTGCCTAAAATGAGGCATAATATTTTTTCCCCAAAAAAACAGGTTAGTTGGTGCATAATAGTATCCTCTGTATTTGTTTACAATTTTTAGGTCTGTAATTGAAAACTTTTAAACTATATGTGGCTTAAAGTCTCTGTAAGATGAAAGAGGCATAAAATAGCTACTTCTGGACAAATTATTTAAGTTTGGGAGGTGCTAAGTGATATTTTCTTGTATTGGTGGCATAGGGTGAAGCATCTTGTCATACAATATAATACAAAAAAAAAGAGTTTGAGCTAGTTACATAATTTTTTTTTGTATATGCAGTACCCCTGAGGTTTGTCCTTCAGACTATTCATGTGACTGTCTAGAGGAAGTTTAAATATCCACATTTAGAGGCCAGATTTTCACAGACAGCATCTACTGAAAGTTGTTTACTTTTTGTAGTATTTTACATCTGCTACTAATGCAATAAATAGGGAGGCTGAAAAACAAAAAATATTATTAATAGTGACAGGAACCGTTTAACCAAACTCCCTATGTGGTGACAGATATTGTTTATCATATTTTACTTGTTGCTTTAAGCTTCCCCAGTCAGAATGAATCACTCATCCATGAGAAGAGGAACCAGATAACAGACAATGAGATTTGTCTCATAGTAAGTTCTCTGAATCAAAAAATATTGGGGAAAAAAAACCCAACCAAACAACAGATAAGGGCATGTCTATTTAAAAAACATACACTGTTTTATTCAGGTATCCTTCAGAATATTTTGCAGTTTATAAAATATACAGTGAGCTGCACAGTAATATCAGGGGTTAAGCCAGAAATCTTTTAAAAATAAAATTTAAAAATCAGTCGACTATGATTTTGATTAGCTTTATTTCTTACTTGGATTCCACCCCATTACTTGGATTCCTTTCCCATGGCAAAGCTGTTGCACAAAATCAAAGCATTGCTGCAACCACTGCTCTGCCATAACCAAACTGTGTTTTTCTTTTTCAGTTCTTTATATGTTTCCAACTTTTGGTTTGACCAAGTAGTATGAATTAGCACAATGAAAAATTACAGGAAAAAATCTGACAATTTGGGTTGGGTTTTTTTAGCTGAACAAAAAAGCTGGCATTTGCAATAATAAATGCTTAAAAATTCTTACAGATCTTAGACAGAATTTCTTGTACTTGACCCAAAACATTTTTAGCAGGTGCTTAAAAAGTGATATAGATACACTTCAAAACAAAATTTAATTTTTCTAGAATACATTTTTAACAGTGCTGCTACGTACAGTTTTAAAATAAATTCTTATAGTCCTTAATTTTTGTCAGCCTCCTTTCCCAAAGCATGTTACAAATTTCACTTGTTCCTTCATGAACATTTTCGGTCAATTTGAGCTGACATATGTGAGCGAAGCAAAGATTTTTTTCTTTCAGCTAGGTTTCTCCTGCAACAACTAACATATGAGTTTTGATAAACGAGAACAAATCCCTCAATTTCTAAATTTGAGATGAACTTGAAAAACACATTTTTCTATTCTTTGATGTCTGAGTGTTTTCTTATTTTTCACTTTCTCTTGTTCCTTCCCTCCCTCATTTTGATTGAGACCAGGAACTTTCATCGATACATTCAGGGTGTGTTAGTGTTTTACAGAATCACAGCATGGCTGAGTCTCTGGAGATTGTCTAGTCCACTCCTCCTGCTAAAGCAGGTTCACCTAAAGCAGTTGCACAGCATTCATGTCCAAGAGTTTTTAAACATCTGCTGCAAAGGAAACACCACAACCTCTCTGGTCAATATGTCCCAGTGCTTGGTCATGCTCAATGTAAAGAAGTTTGCCCTCATGTTCCTGTTGAACTTCCTGGGTTTCAGTTTGTGCCTGTTGCTCCTTGACTTCTCATTAGTCACCACTGAAAAAAGTCTGGCCTGTCCTTTTGACACCTGTTCTTAAGACACTCCTATGCATCCCCTTTCAGTCATCTCTTGGTGAGGCTGAACTGGCCCAGCTCCCTCAGCCTTTCCTTGTAAGAGAGAAGCTCCATTCCCCTCATAATTTTCCTAGCCTTCTGCTTGTTCTTGTACAGGATCTCCATGTCTCTCTTGTCCTGAGGAGCCCAGAACTGGACACAGCACTCCAGATATTCCTCACCAGGGCTGANGGCACCACCAAGAAGAGCCTGGTCCACCCTCTTGTCACCCTCCCTTCAGATGCTGACAGACACTGATGAGGTCCCCTCTCAGTCATCTCTCCTGGGGTGGAAAGGCCCAGCTCCCTCAGCCTTTCCTCCTAAGAGAGATGCTCCAGTCCCTCAGTCATCTTTGTAGCCCTCCATTGGACCTGCTCCAGGTGCTCCACGTCTCTCTTGTCCTGAGGAGCCCAGAACTGGACACAGCACTCCAGATGTTCCTCACCAGGGCTGAGCAGGACAGGATCAGCTCCTGTGACCTGCTGGCAAAGCTCTTCCCAATGCACCCAGGATACCTTTGGCCTTCTTGGCCAAAAGGACACAGCTGGCTCATGAGCAGCTTGTTGTCCACCAGGACCCCCAAGTCCTTCTCCACGGAGCTGCTTCCCAGCAGATCAGCCCCCAGCCCGTACAGGTCCATGGGGTGATTCCTCCTCGGGTACAGGACCCTGCACTTGCCTTTGTTCAACTTCATTAGGCTCTGCTCTGCCCAATTCCCCAGCCTGTCCAGGTCTGGCTCAATGGCAGCACAGTCTTCTGGTGTAGCTGGTGTATCAGTGTTTTAGTTCAGATCAGGAAAATACTTTTGAAATACATCTTTCAGTAGTCCCTGCTCTGGCTCACAACAAGCAGATGTTTCTGAGTGCCAAGCTCAATTCATTTTGCATGAAATTATACTGGAAAATTTGCTCCAGAGGCACACCCAATGCACTCAAGCCACAAACAGGCATGCAGGCTATGGGATCAGAGTAGAGTTGGGTCTAGTAGTAAATAAAATGCTTTCAAAATGTTAGCCCCTCCATATCTGCCTAGAGTCTGCTCCTCTTGGTCCATTCTGCTTGCTGAGGCAGACACAGCTTCCATATGATACCAGTTATATCAAACAGATGATAAAATATCATGGAACAAGTTTTAGTCATATTGTGATCAACAGCAAAGTATCTTTTCATGTCAGTTAATTCCTTATTGAAAAGCTCTTTTCACCACATATGCCACTAATTTTGCCAGAAGATGAGATGTGGATAAGTAACGCTGACTTTTGCAGTCAAATTCAGTAGGAACTTGGCAATTTTTGTGCTGTTCACATTGAATAAACTTTAAATGGATACACATTGCTACACTTCTCAGGGCTAGTGTATTGTCCACAAGCCTATTCCAAAGTAGGACACATGCTTCTGTACGATAATGGCTCAAAAGTGATTTTCTTAGTAAAGCTAATGTAGGTCAAGTAATTTTTGATACTGGTTAAACTTTTGCCTTAGGGTGGTGATGCACTGACACTTGTTTATGAAGTTGTTGTACACAAGGATTTGGGAGTGCAAGATACAGATTTTTAAAAATCCACATTTGTTCTGACATACGTAATCCTACATCATTAAACTCTGCCCACTTGCTATTTGTCCCATAGAAGGTAGTTCAAGGTTTTGCATTTGATGTTTGTGTGAGCAGAAATAGGCAGTGAATTAAATATACATCCCATTCAGGGAAAGTGTCTTGGCAAGGAAGAAAAAAGCTTTCTCAGATTCAGTAACAAAATTGATCTTGAAATATCTGTTTATAGATTTCATAGATCCCTTAGTTTAAACTACATCTGTAATATCAGTTTTACTAAGATTTGCCAGCTGATTCAGTCCCTAACCTAATAGCATCAATTTTGTTTGCATTTTCTTACTCCATGTAGCT
Organism: Polioptila caerulea; assembly: GCA_013397295.1. Taxonomy (NCBI): domain Eukaryota; kingdom Metazoa; phylum Chordata; class Aves; order Passeriformes; family Certhiidae; genus Polioptila; species Polioptila caerulea. The sequence continues at coordinate 764,707 of VYXF01002642.1, read as the reverse complement.
ACTTAAGTGTTTTTGAAGAATTCTTCTGCTATTTAAATTATTTTATTTGTTAAATATAACAAAGTATCTTTCAGTTCAGCAGAGATCTTTTCCCTCTTCATATCTAGTCCCATCCCTGTAATTTAGAACCAAAAATATGTTTCACTGCAGGTAATTTTCACTGTTGTCCATCCTGCTGAGCTCATGCAGCTAAGACAGAGTGAGTCAAGTCCTACTTGTTCTTATGCAGAAATCACAGAATTAATTCATGTTAGAGGTCCAACCTGTTATACCTGTGTAAACCTACAAAGGGTAATGGGGTTGCACAAGTGTCAGTAAAGGCATAATAGGTTTAATCAAGCATAACAGAAAGTAAATTGCTCTGCAAAATCCTCATTACTATAGATGAAGTGTATTCATCTGTCTCAACTGTTAAGCCATAAGCTGTCTGGGCAAAGGCAGTCCCTCCAACAATGATTCTCATTTCAAGTGAAACCTCTAGGTGACATAGTACAAACAAGTAATGATTATATGATAATAACCTGAACTGACTACTAGACAGAGTATTAGTTTGCTCAACACAGCTGTTTACGTACAAACGCCCTACAGGTATTCTAGAAATTGCACTGAAAGACAATCAGTGCAGACAGCAAATGTATTGCTTTTAGTTACGTTTCCAACAAACGTTGAATGAGGTAGCCAAGTTCTTATTCAAGTATGCAGAGTTAAGAGTAAATACTTTTCCCCCCAACAACAGAACAATTTATATTACAAAAATAACGTATCCACTCACACTCAAACATTTTTTCAAAGCTATTAAAATATCGTTGTTGGGTCACCAATATATCAGGCTATGTCTAGGAGAGTGTGAATAAAGATTGGCTTAAATAAACTAAATCTCTCTGTTCATCATTTTGCTTGAATAGTATAAATAGAGGATTAACAGTATACTTGGAGAGATGAGCCATAGTAGACAGTGATATTATATTATGACATACTATGACAACGTAACAGAATAATGTTACATTGAAGTAACATCCGAAGTATAATCTGAGAGCAGATTCTTGTTTATGGAGAAACCATATGTCACATTTTGTTCAGACTAGCAGCAATTATGTGAGAATTTGGCCTCCTGGCATCCATGTTACACTGAAAACTTATTTCTCTACAGATTGGTAGGGTTCAAGGTCTGGTAGACCACTGAAGTCCTCTCTTGCAATAACCACAACGCAGAAAACAAGGACTGCCCTCATTTTGTCTATTTATGCCTTCCAGTTATTGGGTTCCTTGGCCTTTCCTTTCTCAACATTGTTGAAGTTTTTCTCCTCATAATGATTCTGGACTAAACACTTCACATCTAATGTTTCTTATATGTTAGCTACATTTCTTTGATAAAATTGTACATATATTACTCTTTTTCAGTCTAAGTCTGCTCTGCTGTCATGACACTCCATCTGGATTACTGCTTCCAGCTCTGGTGTCCCCAAATGAGAAGGACATGGATCTGTAGCAATCCAGAGGAGAGCCATGAAGATATTCCAATGACTGGAACAGCTTTCTTAAGAAGACAGGGTGAGAGAGCTGAGTCTGTTGAGCCTGGAGAAGGTTTCTGAATGATCTAATTGTGAGCTTCCAGTACCTGAAGGGAGACTGCAAGAAGGATGGAGAGACTTTTTACAAGAGCATGGAGTGACAGAACAAAAGGCAATGACCTCAAACTGAAACAGGGCAGGTTTAAATTAGATATTAAGATGAAATTCTTAGTGGTGAGGCACAGGAACAGGTTGCTCAGAGAAGCTGTGAATGCCTCATTTCTTGGAAATGTTAAAGGTCAGGTTGATGGGACTTTGAGGAATCTGGTCTAGTGGAAATGTGTCCCTGCCCATGGTAAAGGAGTTGGAACTAGATGATCTTTAAAATCCCCTCCAATTAAACCATTCCATGATTCTATGATTGCATTAAGATAGTGCGGATGCTATGATCGTCTCACCATAAAACAGAAGAAATGTTCATACAGGGAAGCAGTATCCACCAATTTATATAGTATGAAAAAGCAGGTGAATTTTTCAATCTTTTCTATTATTTTAATGACATTTCCTCAAATCTTTCCCATTTCACAAATTGCTGACAGGGTTTTCCACAGCTGTGGCTCCAGTGCTGAGTAATTCTAATTGATACTTATCAAAGGAACAGTACTAATAATTTTGGTCAGCATGTTTCAGAGAGCATGTTCAACTGGTTGTCCTTGGTGACTCTCAAGTTCTTTCTGAGTTATTTCTATATGAATGGATTTCACCTAACTAGCTAAAGAGTCACAGGCATCTTTTTTTCTTTTTGCTCTTCTTTGCTATCCTTATTTTAATGACATTTGCAAACTTCATTAGTAATGACTTTAAAGTTGTTGCACAGATTGTGTTGATAAATTTTTTAAGAAGTGTAAATCTCCCAGAAGCAACATAGTTGCTTAATGAGAATTCTTCCTGTAAGATTACAATTTAACACTGATCAATAGCTTGTTTCCAATCTATATGGCATGCCAACTCAGTTTTATATAATCCTGAATTTATTGGCAAATAAACTGTCGTGCAGTACCAATACTGGACATAAGTCTATTCTATCAGCCTTTTTGCCTCTACAAACCATACTTCCTGTCTAAGCTGAAAAAGTAATCAAGAGAATTTGATCACATCTCCTTCCCATCTTTACTGGCGTTGGTTGCATTTCCTTGCATTAATTCTTTATGAATCAATCCTCATAGCACATTTTCCATTATTTTGTCGAAGATCAATGCTGGGTTGACAGACTTGTAATCACTTGGATCTGCTTATTTTTGCTTTTTGAGATATTCACACACCACTGGCTTTGTCCAGGCATCTGTATCACTGTTTCAAATTTTAAGATAGTTGCAGTGGTCTAGAGAGGGCTGGGTCAACTCTTTCAGAGCTGTTGAATGCAAGGCATGAAGATTTATTGATGCTAAATGCACAGCTTTCATAGAAAGCAACTGTGCTTTTAGGATATGCCATTAAAAACTCTGTAACTCTTACAGTAAGGCTCTTCTCATTCTCATCCTTCTGGTAAAAAGTATTTTTTTTTCCTTGAAGCCTGAGCTATAATCTGACCCATGCCCAGGCAATATCACAGACAATAATGGTTGCTTTAGGTTAAAATCATACAAGGGAACATGGTAAAAATGGAAGAATTATAGAATATTACTCACCACTGCTCAAATCTCTCTCACAGCCTTGTTTTGTTTACCTGTATAAACACAGCCCTTGGGGATGGACGTTGTCCCTGAAGGACTTCAGGACATGGTGGCCCAGTAAGCTCTAAGAAGGTGGTGTCCCCTTTCATCCTGCAGCAGATCCTTGGGTCTCCTTCATCACATTGTTCCTCTACCTGCAGATCCTGTGTATCCTTCGTAGCTCTGCTTGGAGATGAATAATCCTCTCTCCAGCTTGCCCACCATCCGATCTATGGATCAAAGGACCACTCAGATAAAATTGCCTTGGCAAAGGGCAGCATGGACAGGCAATGTGTGGTGTGGATAAGGCCAGTGTGGTACAGGGTCTCACTGCCCTCAGTACTGCAACAGCACAGGGATCTCAGAGCAGAAGAGTCTGAGGATTTCTGTTAATATGCAGATAAAGCCAAGAACCACTGCAGTGCTGGGCTGGACTGGCATTTGCCTATTACCCATGTTATCTGCTCACGTTTTTTGACAATCCATAGTAAATGTATTTTGCCTGCTAGCTCCTAGTGTGAAGACTTTCTCAACCTTCAGTGCCTCTGGCTGCCAGGCCTGTGATGCTTCTGAGAGGTGTTTAAGGGGATCCCTTTCCAGGAAAGCCCTTTCAGTACATATCAGCAGACCAGCTAGATCGTAATGGATATTGACGGGCTTATGGCAGTCTGTTTATTTTCTTAAGCTCAACATCATCCCTAGGTTTTGGGGTGGTTTGTTTTAGGGGTTTTTTAGTTTGCTTGTTGTTGTTGTTTTTTGTTTGGGTTTTTTGTTTTGGTTTTGTTTTGTTTTTTGTTTTGTTTTGTTCTGTTTTGTTTGGGATTTTTTTCCTTTTTTTTTTTTTTTTAAGAAATAAAACAAAGAAATTTGGAAATCACTTCCATAAGCAGATCAAACCAAACTGGAATGAAAGACAGCTTTGCCCTAGTCTTGGAGAAAATCATGCAGCAAAATTTACCACCACCAAATGTGTGGCAATACAATTGCTCCTTGCTACTTTGCTTGAATGTACAGGATGGCTATTGATCTTCCACTGTGCTTTCTCCCTCAAAAAAAAAACCCAAAAAAACCCCACCCTGTATCAAATGTATTCTCACTTGCATAGAAACTTAGTATTTTTAAGTAGCAATTGGTTTTCCTTTAGCATGGGAATTTGCAGTTATTCACTAAGCTGACCATACTGATGAAGAAAAACCAAAAAGATACAACTCACCTGAGACGTGGGAAAATTTCTTCAAAAGTGAAGAATTCACCATAATTTTATAAAGTACTCTCGATGAAGAGATTTGAGTAAGGGAATGATGCCTTCATCAGGGCTGACAACTTGTACCCTTAGGACAGCTTGCTTGTAGCAGCACAGCTTTGTTGCCCTATCTTCCCATTCATTGTGTTTCTCAGACACTTGCAAAAAGAGCTGAGGCACTGTAGCCCACCATTAATCCATTCTGTCATCTGCCATATGGGGAACATCTTCTGACCTTGCAAATTGGAATAATCCACATGTTGAGACTGGCATCCGTGATGTGCCCTGCTGACAGTCAGATGTTATCCACCCTTCTCCAGAGCCTCTGCAAATGAATCTCTGGAAAGGGGAATGCATCTGGCATGCCATACCTGAAAGGCTGCTGGAAAACTCTTGCTTAGATGTGGATGCATATTAAATAATTCTGACTTCAGATACACTGCTCATAGCCTTTGGAGAACTGTTTCCACATTGTGGTTAAATAACAGGCTTGGAAGAGGAGGCAGCTCAGTCAGTTGAGTTACAAATTCTTTGTAAACAGCAGAAAATGATGAAGTAATACAAGTGTCTCAGCTTTCACATCTGAGAACAGCACATATATTTAGATATAAAGTCAGAATATGATATAGGGTTCTTCTGAAATAGAGTGCATTAATGTCTACAAAGCACAGTGGGATTCTTGGATGAAAAAACATGTTCATAATGTTGTCCTGGCAGGTTGCAAAAATTTCCCTTGGGGAAACACAGGGGATTTTTTCTGTGTTGGAAAATGAAAGAATGAGATTATTAGCATACTTTAAACCATGAAATTTTGATGGAAAACTGCTGTTACCTTTCTCTACGTAAAGAGGTTTTCTGTAAGGAAATATATTTTCTGCAGTTTTCAGAATAGCTGTGGAAACAAAAGATGAATTAAAGAACACTGCAGGGTCAGTGTCTGTTACAGAGATGATTCTGTGATTGTCAGCTTTTGAATAAGAAGATCTGAAAGATAAATGAAAAATCTAGCAATATCTTATCTCCTGCTTGTCTTACAGTTGGAGATACTTTGTACCCCTCAGCACAATAGAGTGTGGGAAATCATGAGTATGTTTCTTATGCTTTCTTAAGGCCAAGCAAGTGGCAATCACTGATGCTCAACACTACATTCCACGTAGTGTCCCTCTATTCTCTTTCATCATGGGGTCCTGGTCAGTGACAAGTTGAACAGGAGCCAGCAGTTCCTCATCCTCAGCCCTGTCCTGGGGGCATCAGGGACAGCATTGCCAGGCAGGCAAGGGAGGGATTGTCCTGATCTGCTCTGACCTGGGGCAGCCTCACCTCCAGTGCTGGGGGCAGTTTTGGGTGCCACAGTGTAAAATGGGCATTAAACTATTGCAGAGTGGCCAAATGAAGACAGCAAAGATGGTGAAGGGCCCTGAGGGGAAGCCGTGTGAGGAGTGACTGAGGTCATTTGATCTATTCAGCCTGGAGGAGACTGAGGGGAAAGCTCACTGCAGTTAAAACTTCCTCATGAGAGGAAAAGGAGGGGTAGACACTTATCTCTTCTCTGTGGTGACCAGGGACAAGACATGAAGGAATGACCTGAATTATGTCAGGGAGGTTTGGGCTGGATATTCAAAAAAGGTTCCTCACCCAGAGGGTGGTTGTGCACTGGAACAGGCTCCCCAGGGAAGTGGTCACAGCATTAAGCCTGACAGAGCTCAATAAATGTTTGGACAATGCTCTTGGGTACGTGGTGTGACTCTTGGAGATGCTGCTTAGCAGAAGCAGGAGTTGGAATCTGATGATCCTTGGACGTCCCCTCCAGCTCCAGATGTTCTATAATTCTATGATCCTGTGTGAATCCCTTACTACTCAGGATATTCTAGGACTCTAGGATTCCTTGCATGACTCCCATCTGTAGGGTAAGACATTGACAGATCTGTGGGAAGTGAGCTTTCTTCAGAGTAGACTCCTCTGCTTGAGCTGCCCCTCTGGCTGCAGAGATCCTGCAGGATCACCTATTTATTTTGGCAGGAAATCTACTTTGACACCCAGTTAAATTAATCTTTTCCTGAATTACACTGCAAAACTGCTGGGAGAGAAGTTGCCTGGAAAATTCACATTTTGTTCCTCCTTATAGCCTTTAAAGTTCTGCTGCAAGGTGCAAAGGGAACTATTACTATAAAAACGACCATCTTTCTCCAGGAGAGAGGATCTCATTTGGATCTTGTCTGAGAAAGTGACTCTGGAGGATGTCAGTCAGAACAACCTTAAAAGGCAAAGAACCTCTCCAGAGAGGATCCAACATTTGCATATTTGGTAAAAATTAAAATTCTGTTTGGATACATTATAAAGCCCTTTAAGCCATAGAGACCTCTGCAGAACATTCATGCTTACAAAAAGAGGCTACAAAAGTGATAAATACAGTCCTTAAGAGACAAACTTCATACAAGTGTTTAGCAACAAGCATTTCTAGTTTCACTGACCTCTAGAGAAAAATCATTGCAAAGAAAATTAGGAGGAAGAGAGGAAAGACATACAGAAATATAATTTTTTAGAGGAATAATGTAATGAGTTAAACATTTTCTTCCCAATTAAACAACCTGGAAGACAAATTTCCAAGGAATGTTTGAAAAAATAATTATCACCATTAAAATCAGATGACCTTAACAGCTCTGCTTCTTAACAAAGCCACTTTAACTCTCAGAGACTGCAAAATTCTCATGTACCCTAAGTGGATAGGAAACAGAACAGAACTCGATATAAAAAACTTTTTGAGCCTTTTGTGCTTAAGTTCTGCCAAGTACTCTCTCTGTATCTCCAAGAAATAGGACAATTACCTTTCTGTCCAAATCAGATAGACACTTAAAAATCTTGTAGAGGAATATATCTTTTTTAATTAATGTGTGAATCACTGGGTTTGTTTAAAATTGAAAAGGGTTCAGATCATCCTTCTTGTGCACTGTGTAGTGCTTCTAGCTATATTCCAATTGTAAATTCTTGACTATCTAGGCTTTTGTTTTCAACCTCTCAGCTGAAAAAATATATTCCATATTTAAGCCCAGCCAGTTCTGAGTTCCAAATTTTGGGATCTTGATCAAAACTATTGTTGCAAAATTTCAGAAAACAATGGTTTAGATCCAAAAACAATCTGTGGAGCCAAAATTACAAAAGACATCAGTATTTTCAGCAAAAACAAAAGAAAAAAAGATTAAGAAAAGGATTCAGAAAATAACCAAAACCCCACATTTTCAAGATCTCAGAATTAAGTTGGAGATTCTAGAATTGTCAGAGAAAGGAAGATAAACTGTAGAGAAATTCTTACTTGTCCTCTCTGGCTCTCTAGTTCTCTCCTCTTTAGGTGTTTTTCTTCCCATTATAGTGGTGTCAGTGCTGAGGATGATCTGATAATGAGGGATGAGGATGGTGTGATAATCCTATATAAATAGTTCCTCTTACTTAGGAAACTTCCACTGAAGCCAAGAGAAATTCCACATTAAGTCTGTGAAATGTTCTTGGAATCAGCTGAAAAAGGTAGGGCAATGAGGCCATGTAGTTTCCACCCAAGTGTGTAATACCTACGGGAAACACATATCTGGAGAGTTCCTCCCACTGTATGATTAGGGACTGTGTAATTCCTAGCCTGATGGATTCTTTGGTGTCTGTAAAAACACAAGACTTTTTGCTTAATAAATACAGGACATAGCTCTGTGCCGAGAAGCAAGATCTGTTCTATCACTTGAAGTGTCTTAAGATGGGAAATCTCCTCCAAAGCCCTTTCTGCTAAAATTATTCCAAAGAATCTTCTACTCTGTACATGGTTTGTAGTTGAAAAAGGCAGCTTAAGGAACACATTCTACACAGATCTTCTTTCTATTTGACTTTGATATCCTGCTGTGGGCTGGACAAGTCCTGTGTCTGAAGGCTTTTACAGAATTCCTCCTGAGGTCTGAGGTGACACCTCCTGAGGTGTCTGTGGTTCAGTCGCCTTCCCTGGAAGTATTTAAAATACAAACACATATGGCACTCGGGGACATAGCTGAGTGCTGGACTTGGCAGTGTAATGTTAATGGTGGACTTGATGAACTTAGATGTCCTTTCCAAATTATTTTATGGTTCTGGGACAGGGAGCAGCAGCGATGAAGGGGTTGGCAGGAAAGTCCCTGAGGATGTCCCTGTTCAGTTACTCTCTGACAGATTTGGTACCATTAATGATGTTCCCCTATGTGGCCACAGTCTCCTGTTGGAAGACTAGCCATGTCTTGTGCAAATGATAGGAAAAAAGGTGGGATTCTACATAGGAGAATATGCATGTGAGGGTGAACAGTTAGATTAGGTAAATTTTGTAAGAATTGTAAAACAAAAGTAGGAATTTTGAGATAATCTTCTTTTTAAAGAATAATTTGAGTCAGATCCAAGGACTATTAGAATCTAAAAGAATAATCCCAAGAGTTGTAGTTTCTGCCTACAGAATATCTATTCCTTACTGGAAATACTCTGTGTGGTTGCTTTCCATTTATGTATTTAAAAGGGTATTTACTAAAATAGAATTTCTTTTTCAGAGCCTTTTTGGCTCACTCTATCACAAATGTCCATTTATTTGAATGAGTTTATTTTTGTTAATGCCTCTAAATTAGACTTTCAAAATTCCAGTCGTACTTAATTTCAGTCATCTGCTTCAAACTACAAAATAATTCACATAGGGCTGTCAAGATTAGACATCCAAAATCCTTCACTTCATGAAATCTATGGGTCTGTACTAAAATTAGGGGAGGGGTGGTTAGTGACCAGCACACAGAAACCCAGCTACAACCCAGTATTTGTCGTGTGAGACCAGAAGACAGTATATGGGCAGACAATGCTGGATTTTTCTTTCTGCTTTCTCTTTCTTTTTTCTTTTCCATTTGTAATATCAGTTAAAAAGCAATAAGTATGCTTATTACTTTTGTAAGATTGCTATGAATTATTTAGCTAAGAAATAATTGAAGAAGGCATGGTAGGGAAAATTACCCACAAAGCCAGCAAAACTGCAAGTCAACCTGCCGTCATTGGGCACACAAGCAGCATTAATTTTAATGAGATGCGGGAGTTTGCAGTTCAGCAGGAGGAGGAGAATGCAGGCACTTCTCAAAAACCTGCCTGGCATGGTAGGCTGGAGGAATTTTACTAGCACTCCAGATCGATAGTGGAGACAGCAGTCAATATTAGTAGACCCCACAATCATCATTAATTGAAGTCTCTCAACCTTCAGTTTGCATAACAAAACAGCTGGTGCCTTAATGAAGAATGTAATATCTTGCAATTCCCACCTCCTGAAACTTCCTGTGATGGCTGAAATAGAGGCTGTACCCTCTGCTGTAAACCATCTCCAGCTATACCTCTAATGCCACATGTGCCCCACACACATGTATGCATGCTCCTCATATGTCAATGCTATGTAGGCAATTAAATAATACCTAGAAATTAAGAGTCTGAATTAAAATAAAGCAAGTCAAGAAACTTTAAAGCATAGCAGCAGAATAGAACAAAATAAACTGAGAGCCTCATTTTAGTTAAAACTGAAAGCATGGGTATTAGAAAAAACATGTAAGAAAAAAGGTAATTTTCAAATTTAAGTTGGAAAAGTTAGAGATAAAAAAGAGATTTTGAATTGGAACAGCTCATATGAAAGCAAATTTTCTGGTTTGGGTCTTATTCTCTCTCTCTCTCTCTCATAGAGAGTCATTTGGAAAAGATCAGGGAGGCTAAGACATAATAAGAGTCATTTGCTAGTTTTCAGCCGAAATGTGAAGATGATTGAAGCCTGCAAGTGTTCTGTCCTGCCATATGTTAGTGTCCATGTGAAAGAATCTGATGAAGATGATGAGATAACAATTTTCTGGCTGTAATGAGTAAGGGGACTGGGAAATTGCTGGGGAAATTGTAGGATTAAGGCCCATTTATGCCAGAAAATTGCAAAGAACTCTCAGAGCAAATGCAGGAAGGTAGCAGCTGAAGTATTTATTGATTCCACAAATCAGTCTTTTTTAAAAAGCTTGTCAAAAAAGTGCTTGCAGGTCTTACAATGCAAATTCATACTCACAATAAATACATTAAAAGTTAGTTATTTTCACCACAACTCTTTTCATTCTCCCTATTCTCCTCATGAAGAACATTGGATGAGTAAAAATTCTCAGGAATAAATCCCTTTTGTATTCCTGTTTACTTAACTACTTTCTGCTGTTATTTCATGTGGGAGAAGAAAGTATAATGCCCCTTCCAAATTTCTGCCATCTCTTGTGAATTATTATATTTGATAGTTATAATAACATATAATAGTTCTCATGGCACCTGTTTGAAAGCCTGTAGACAAATATCTGATTACAGAACGTAAGATAAAAGCCCAAATTCAAAAGCCTGCAGTTTTCCTTTTTAAAATTTTATATCTTGCTTCTTGTCTTCATATTTGCAAGCCTTCCACAACTCTTCCCTTTCTGTTTCAGTATTTCTTTTTTCCTCTTTCATCCATTCTTTATGTTTCCCCTTGTCATTCTGCAAGAAGAGGTGTAACACTGGTCCTGGTTCACATCACTTTTAACCTCTCACTTGTCTCTCCTATAGAAGCTTCTGCAGTGGTTTCTCACGCATGCAAGATTAAATGTGAGAAATAGCAGACATGATCATGTCTTTTCTTGAAGCTGAGTTAACAGAATTGGGTTTAGTCAGACTGAAAAATTGGTTTTCACTGTTATTGTTTTTCACCTCCTCAGCACAAAAACAATCCTTGCATAACTTTTCTGTAGCGAAACCAAGAAAGCTGCTAAGCCAAAAGAGCCAATACCCCAGCAGATCAGATGCTCAGTGGAGCTGATCTGTGGGAATGAAACAAAGTGACTTCAGCCTGATTCCAATGACTTGAGGCTTAACCTTCTGATAAGAAAATTGATAGTTCAGCAGTTTTCTCTGATACTTCTTTATTCTAGGTTTGATCTGGCATTTCTAACCTTAGAATTATTTATAATCAAATATATACATACAAATATATAAATATATACAATTCCTTTTCCTAAGGTTGTCAGTGAATCAGGACTGAGTAATGAAAAATTGATTTTGATGACACATTTTACCCAGGACTCAAAAATTACCTTGGCATTTTTAAAGGATGTTAAATTATATTCTTAATGTTCTTCTAATTCCTATACAGCAGGAAAGAACTAAAAACCCCTAAAAACAAGGGAAAATTTATACAAGACTGACTTGATTTTCTTCATTAGCAAATTTCCTATTAGAGCAAATATCTTCATTAATCTAGGACAGGGCAGCCCTCTTGTCTCTGTGGACATGAAATACCATGATCCCAGGCAGACTTTGGGGAGGAGAAACAAGCTGGCATTTGTTCAAATATGCATTAAAGAAGGGGCTGCCAAAAACTGGAAAATTGCAGAATCTCCTCTAAGGGTAATGATAAGGAAAGGAATTAACCATTTTAATTCTTTGTTATTCTGCCAAAATGATGTAATCCATGTCCTTTCAATGTTTATGTTGAGAACAAATTCATGTATTCCCATTTTTGCTCCTTTTGGTTCTTTCTTCAATCTTCAGTCACAGAAATGAGGTGAGATAAAATTGTAGTGACTAATATGGTCCCAAAGAAAACATCAGGCTGTTGAACTGGTTTGGGGAATGTGGATTTCTTTTCATTGAGAAAATTTTATCTTTTTATAGTTTTTCCTGAATAAACTGTAGGCATTAGTTAATTCCATTTTGCCAGCAAAATACTGTTTGGTTAGCAGTGCTTTAATTTTGTGAAAGAAGATCATGGAGTCAAGGACAATATCCAGCATCACTGTAGAGTGCTGTCAGCCCTAAAGAGGGAATCAGGCTCTAGAAGGAGTCCAGGCAAGAATTATTATTGGAAGTAGTTGTAGATTTTTTTCTGAAAATACTTTATTGACACCCTTTTTTGATGTTAAGGTGTTTGCTGACTAGGTTTCAAAGAGACTGGTAGTTTTGCATGGCAGTTTTTTATACTGAAAAATAAACAGAAAATTTGTATTTTTCACATGTCCTCTGTACATTACTTATCTTCATGTGTTCTACTTCTGAGGCTTGAGGATGCATTCATGACCTATTTGTTTTCTTTCCCCCATGAGTTAAGCCACCTGCAGTACGCAGTGGGGCTGAAGAATCTTGACCTCCACTTTTTACCCCCTAAATTCAAGAGATTACATGAAAAGTCTGCTCAGAGATCTTGACCTGCCTGGAAATCAGGTAAATAAAGAATCTATTTTACCTTCCTTTTAATACAGATTTTTTGGGGTTGAAAATAATTGGGTTCTGGTCTAATGTTTATGTAAGATTAAGATTTTTTTTTTCCAGCTTTAATTAATATTTCTGATAGGAAAATTTTATCTGCAGCTACTTCTAATAAAAAATTTGTTAAAATGGACTGACTAAGAAAGAGAGATAAGTCAGAATAAATGAAATAGGGAAAAAAACCAAACCTGCCTAAGATGACTCAGAGTAAAAAAGAATTTTTACATAAACTTCTATGAAGACATTTATGTTTAACATTATTTTCTGTCAGTGATTAGATGTAGTGCTCACTCTGCCAATGTTAATGCTACTCTCTCCATTATCTAAAACTCTGGCAAAAATTCTGAGAGAGTGCGCCAGCATATTACAATTATGATCATGATAATGTCACTAATGACTTATGTCACTAATAAAATGAGTTAACATTGGTGGACACAAACATTTTTACATTTCTTCATGATGTCCTATTACTTCACTGAGGGCAGGCTTTTTGTGTCAGACCTACTATAGATTAAGATGCATTCAAAATTTGAAATATGTGTCCCTAATGTTAGTTTTTTGGGTTTTTGTTGGATTTTTGTTTTTTCTTTTTTCCTAAATGTGACTTAGTTACAGATAACTTTTGGTTAAATTTGCTGGCAACTTGTATAGAGGAAATGGCTATATTATTTTAATTTGATTTTACTTGAAAAAAAAAATATTTCTTGGCCTTGCAATTTGCCTGATCAAAGTTTTCATATGGGAATTTATTTAGGTGTTAAAACACAGTCTTTCTCCAGACTATATCTGCTGATATGTGCAACAAGCTACATACAAAGTTTACTTTATAGGTGCAAAAGCAAAATAAGGTCAGAAGGAAAAAGTGAGCTAAAGTCCTCAATCTGTAGGGCAAAGCAGTGGTCTTTACACAGACATTTTCAGCAGAGGTCAGCCCGTTTGGTTTTTTACTTCCTTCTCCTTCCTTATTTTCCTAGTAAAAAGTGCAAATTGTACTCTGTTGTCTGCTTGGGGATAATCTGCCTGCACACAAGGCATCTCTTTGGAACCGTATTTCACATTATTTTAAACTCACTTTGCTCACAGAGCTTTACATTATGCACAATACCAGTTTCCTTTTTACTACTCAGCACAAGAGGTGTAGGGCTGGTAACTGCTGGCAAACTACTGAGTGAGAAATATTTGTCATCCAATATTCTGCACATGCTGTAACAAGAAAAAAAAAAGAAAAAGAAGGTACACACTGGAAAAAACATACATCTTTCATGAAAGCTCTGAAGGATTTTGAAAGGGTTACTTTGCCATTTTCCTTTTTAAAAACCCACGAACAGGATTCCAACAAGTGCATAATTATCAGGTTTTGTCAATAAGGTTTCATGAAAACACAGTTTCACTTATGAGATATTAAAAGTATTCATCATTCAGTGTATCTGAACTTAACTCTAAAGAGAAATCTAGCTGCATTTTTTAGACATATTAATTAATTGAGATTTTCCTCCAGAAAATGTGAGGATTGATGAAGAATGTGTCACATCAGTTATGTACCTAGCAAAAGAGTTTTAGTAGCAGTTTTCAGCAATCGAAGCAATAAAAATATGTAGACAGCAATTTTCATTGTTTTTCTATAAAGGGTGGCAACAAGTTTAAAACTTTCCATCATAAGTACAATACAATGATTGGTTTTGCCTGCCATACTGTTACTTTAATTTTTAAAGAAGAGGTTATATAAATAAAAATGCCTTTTTTTTTTTTTTTAAGGCAAGTATTATAAAAAGTGATATACTCAAGGTGAAAGGAGATGATGATTTCAATCCCATTTGATAGGCAGTGATTATCCACTGCATCTGACTTTAATTAATTATCTTTTTAGCAGGGTCAACAACAAGAACAAAAACTAAATAAGTCAGTAATATCTTTATGGAAATCAATGAATTGCATTGGGGGAAATAAGCATGAGAGCAGAAAGAACCCAAATAAATGTAGTTCATTATTCATTTCACTTAATTGCTGTGGAAAATAAGTGCCTTTGAACTTTCTAAGCCATTAGCAGAAGACACTCTACTTCTGTCTTAAAGAGAAGGGTGATTAATACTTAAGTGTTTCTCTCTATCCTGAAGATATATGAAATGATGGTCCCACCACTGGGAGCTTTTATCACTGGACAGCAATTGAACTGTTTCAAAAGGATCAGGTGGGAATGAGGAAAAGACATGTTTCCTGGAATTCAGAGTTAAACGAAGGCTTTCATTTTGCAATTAGTTTGCAAGACATTGAAAGACTCTGTGAAAGAATATCTAAGCTGCAAATAAATTCAATTAGGTGTTTCTGTTCCTCTCAACTCAACCATTTTGCTACCTCTAAGGAAAGTCTTGTCCTTCTTCTCACTACCACTTACTCTGGTCCTCCTCTGCCATTCCACAGGCTGGGGTAGACCTCATCCTCAAGCCACGCAGACCTGGACCCTTGAAATAGTCTCACATTCTGTAATCAACATGCAACTGCAGATGACAAGACACTTCATACCATCATCCAGTGCTATTTTTAAAATCTAGGACACATTGTTATAATGAAAATATTTCAAGTTACTGGTGAACCTAGATTCTGAAGAAAATTAATTTTCAAATCAATGTAAAATTAAGGCAAGTTCCTTATTATCTCATGTGGATCAAAAAATAATTTTCAGTAGGAATGAATTGCCCTATATATAGGACTGCCACTGGTATGAAGTTGAGGAGATGCTTTTAGACTATTTAATTTGATTTCTGATGTCATTAATCTTGTTTTATGTTCTTTAAGTTTTCCAGATTATTTAATTGAAGCTATTTCAAATATTTTTAAATAATAATGAATGTGTCTTTAGGTCCATAAAATCTGAATTTGCATTTGAATGTCTTTAAAATTCTGGGAAAATTAAAACCACTGTTCTATTTCTGTACTATGAGATATTCAATCCATCTAGATAAATACAAAATGCTTCTTGATTATTCCTCAAGTCTATAACTTGTAGACACAATACACTAATCTCAGGGAAATTAAATAGGTCATATGTAGAATTTTTTCAGAAATGAAAGTTTTACAATGTGTTAAAAATATCAAAAGTCCACTGCATGTTATCAGTATTCCTCCACAGTTTATAACAACAAAAATTTTACAGCGATTTATGGCAATTAAAATATTTCACGCAGCATTTGACAATCCACATTCACCCTCAGTTTGTCAGAGGGCAAACCAGCATAGAACAGAAGAATGTTCAGGGATATCTACCTGTACTGCAGGACACCATTTAGAGAAGAACTGTGATGCATGTGTACAATTAGTAATGTAATTTCCTTGTTTTATTTCCATTAGTAGAAACATTGACATAGACCACCTAGACCAAGTGAAACTTAATTGCTTAATTACTTTTCTGAATACAAAATATGGGAGTTAATAAGTAGCTGAAAGAAGATGGGAAAAGATGGATTAAACTGCCCAGCTTTCTTCTTTTCCTGCTATGTTAAGTATTGGCCTGTTTGAACACCAGCATAGCATGAAGGCATAAACCAACACTTTTTGACCACTGTTTACATTAAGAAGTTTATGTGCCTTAAACTATGAAAAAAGAATTTTCTTCAGGAAAAAAAAAATCATAGAATTATAAAACCATAACTCTGCTTAAAGAAGGGTCACCTACAGCAGATTGCTCAGAACCATATCTGGTTATGTTTTAAATATCCCCAAAGATGGAAACTCTACAGCCTCTCTGGGCAAGCTTTGCCAGTGTTTGATCATGCTTACCATAAAAAACCTTTTTCTTACAATTAAATGGAATTTCCTGTATTACGGGAAATAGCTGCATTTGAGATAGCCAATAGAGCAAGGAATGTAAAAAGACTGTTTTCTAAGAGGAGGTATTTTTTAGACCAAGATATAAGCAGTTTGTAAAGGGAAAACCATAAACATATCTATGATTCAAGACTAGTATCTACTTGTGGTTATTTAGATAAACATCCCTTATAATATCTTTTAAGTAGGTGTGTGTCCACACTACCATAAAAGTCAGCTCCCTCCTTTATTGCAATCTCTTCATCATGTATGTACTTCACACCTAAGCTCTCTTTCAGAGTAGAGCTGTTAGACTTTTCTGGGATGAAAGTTGGTGGCAATTCCAAGAACATTTGCTTTGTTGGGCTGTAAAACACTTCTCACATAATTTCAAACATCTTTAACTGGGAAAACAAACAAAAAGCCAGACAGCCATTCAACTAAAACAAACAAACCAAACCCCCACAGGTGGGCTAGCAGAAATCTGGCTCAAATAGTGCACACTTTAGATGCAACCAGTTTGCTCTTGAAGCAGTTAGCAGTAATGTTCATGGCTACGAGCCATTCAGAATCACAGAGTTTGGGGATCAAGGACTGGGATGAATGTCCTAAGCAGTGCGGGAGTAGCTGTAGAAATATTAGACGTTCCGAAAGCTTTGAGATCAGGTATTTATCTCTTATGAGATAATTGTTACTCTTATGAGAGTAACAATTCTTCCTGAAGTCAAGGAGCTTCTGAAATTATTATGTTCTGTAGGGTAAGAAAGACCCAAACAGGATGAAGGTAAGGTCCTTTGTGCAAAGTGGCCCATTCAGTGGGGTGTATGACCAAACCAGCAAAATAATATGAAAGAGAAACATTGAGGAACAGTTTTGATGTATAATTCAAGATAACTCCCTTCCTATGCTTCTTATAACCACTCCTACAGGTTTCCCAAGAATTATAAATTTTAGTTTCATGCAATGGTTGTTTAAATGTCTTCTTTACTTAAATAACATTGCTGTGAAATTTTGCTAGGTTTCAAAGAATCTGAGACTCAGCTGTTGTCAGCTGTGGTTGCTGTTGGCTGATACATGCATGGACTTTACTGTCAAAGACAGGAGGGTTTAATTTAGGAGCCATTAAAATGCATGGACTGTCCCAGAATAAAGACAACTGTGAAGGTGAGACACTGCAATTTCACCAGAAGACATGATCCTCCATGTTACACTATACCTCAAACTCTTGTTGCGTGACTGATTGTAAAAAAAATGTAAACCATGTCTTTCCAGCTGTTTTGCTTTAGAGCAAGGCAATATGCCAGTTGCTCAAAGTGAAAAACAAACCTTTGAGCAGTGAGCTCAAGACTTATGTGTGTAGAGTTATTGAACTGCTACACTAGCAAAGCCATTGGCAGCACATCTCAGCTGATAATACATCCTTCTCTATTCCCTGAATTCTGTTGCTTCAAAAAAATTTCTACAGACATGCAAAAGGTGGCATTGTCACCTGAGAAATTTTGGAATGGTCCATTTTTCCTTAACTTGGAATCTTTCAACCTGATGTTCACTACTTTTCTGAGGTTAGGGATGGAGCTGGTGGGGTTTACCGAACCGTCATCAGAAGTAAGTAGCTGGAGATCTTCAACCTGCATTACTTTCTTGAAAGTGTTTTTCTCTTTTGCTTTTTCTCAATGGGATTTGTGGGGAATGTCAATTAAGTGTCTAAAATTAAAAGCAAGCAAACAAAGCTTTGTAAGGGGTGTCAAGAAGATGGACCAGGCTCTTCTTGGTCATATCAAGCAATAGGACAGGAGGCAATGGGCAGAAACTGATGCGCAGGAAGTTCCACCTGAATATGAGGAATAACTTCTTTACTAGGTGGGTGACTGAGCACTGGAACAGATTGCTCAGAGGGTTTGTGGAGTCTTGTTGCAGTGTGAATTCTGTGTTTTATTATGTAATTTAGCCTTTCCTACCCCTACCCCCCTATGTACATATTTACTGTGCTTATTTGTTATAGTTTTACACCTCTGTATTACGTATGGTTTGTTCCAGTGTCCCCTGTTTCCCTGAGTTGGTTCTATCCTGGCATTCCCCTAGCTCTGTCCTCAGCACATGTCAATCTCCTAAGCCCTATCCCCCTTGTCTTCCCATATATGGTCATTCCCTTCCCCTATTCCAGACCCTTCCCTGTCA
>VYXF01002642.1:730778-745915 GCA_013397295.1 Polioptila caerulea | reverse complement strand
CAGCCTTGGCTGCATTTGGGACTGAGCTGGCACAGCCTCTCCTGGAGCAGCCCACTCGTGACGCGCTGTGTGACCGCGTGGAGAGACCGCCCACCTCAATAGCCAGCCGGGGAAACTGCAGTGTCAGAGTCTCCCTCTTTATTCAAGAACCATCCAGACACAGTCCTGTGACATGGCTCTAGGATGACCCTGCTTGAGCAGGGTGGTTGGACTGGATGATACACCATGGTCCTTTCCAGCCTGACCCACTCTGTGATTCTGTGATTCCAGTTCCCCCAGACAAAAGCACCCCATTTTATAGTCTGTTCATTCTTTCTGGATTGACAGTTCTCTAAAATTACCTGAATCTTATCCTCAATGCTAGGAGGTGAACGAATAGTGAAGTGGCAGTGCAGAAAGAAATTTAGGGAAAATCTATCAATATGCACCCTCTTGCTAAAAAGATGATTTTTTCATTAAAAGCAATAGAAACTCTCCAACTTCCTAAGGAGTTTCAAACTAAAAGAAAAATAATTAAAGAAAAAAAAAAAAAATTGGCTTTTGTTAGTTGTGGCTTTTGGTAAATTATATAACAAAACAGTACTTCTTCAGACAGGATTGTCATTTCTTACTTCTAACAAAATTGTTTATTTGCAACCACAAAATTTCTACTTCTGAGAAAAGTGAGTGAAGGAGGTCACTTTTTAAAAATGAAAATTATTTTGTTACCCTTCTATTTTAATCACAAGCTATTGTGAACAAAATCTATATGCTTTGGTGATTCGTGCATCCTTTCTGTGTCCTTGCCTTGAGTCAGATTTGCAGATCAGAGTTAAAGAAATTATTCCATTTCCTGTTATGGCAGATGTGACAGGAGCCACTGCCTGTTTTAGCTTTAACAGCCAGACTAAAATCAACAGTGAAAGCAGTGGGAATATTTTCATTCACCTGTGTAGGCACTAGATGGTGATTAGGATCCACATCTATCCCAGGCTGGCCCCTGGTCTATACATCTTCCAAAGCCATCCCTGTCTCCTATGTACCTTCTAGTACTGTGTTGAAATCACAGCAGTATCTCACTTCTAACTTCATGTTGAATCAAACAAAACAAAAATCTCCCAAGTGGAGAGCAACACTGAGTCGTAGCCAGTCTCTCCAGGTCTGGAAACAACTAGCTGTATAACACAGTGCCCTGCTTGGTGTTGAGGGTGTTGGGGAAGGCTGAGCAGCAGAGGAGCTGAGAAGGGCACTCTGCCACAAGGAACTGTATTTCTAAATGTTTGGTAAGTAACAGGGAGAAATTCTGCTTGCCTAAAAGAACCGAGAATGTTTTGAGTTTGAAGTGCTGTTCAGGAAGCTAAATTCCCTTGAACATTTTTGAGAATTTTCTTCACTGAAGCTCAGTTCCCAAGATATGGCATACACAGTGGGATTCATAAAAGGACTAGATATTTATACATAGGTTGGGAACAATTCTAGCCTAGCATCACATATGGCCTGATTGTCTAAAAGGTAGTTCCAAGCATGAGCAAGAACTTCTCCCACTTCACTTAAACCTGTCTGTGCCACTTGGATTTAAACCAAATAAGAATTTTAAAAGTGCAAATTCAAGGAGACTCAACTTTCAGCTTTCCATAACTCTGCAGAATGAAGTATCCAGAGGAGTTTTTCATAAGAGTTTCAAAAGACTCAGAACTGCACATTCATATATTTCTTCTATTCCAACCATGCCCTGAATTGTTCACAAAAAACTGGGATCCTGTTGTCTGGTATTGAAGAACATCACAGGAAGGTAAAGCTCATATACTGTGTTGTTCTGTCTGCCCACTCTGTAATTAGCTGTTCAGCTCATCTACTAACACTTATTAAACCAACAGGTTTTTTGAGTCCTACCCATTTCTAGCATTGCCAGATTGCAGCAAAGACTGTGTGAAAGAAATCCTAAGAAAAAAATGAAGACAAGTGTCCTTTTGAGCTCATTATCAAATCTCAGAGTAATTCTAAAAGCTCTAAAAGCTCCCAGAACAATGATGTCAATGATAATGTTCCATGAACCCTTTACTGGCTCTTCGTAGTTGCTCGTAAGACTGCAGAATGATGCATCATCATTTGTTAATGCTTGGATATCAGAAGAATCCACAATGTGCTAAATGCTTCTGCTGTGCAAGTAAAAACACAGAAAAGAGAGAAAGATCTAAAAGAAGAGAGAACACAAAGGAAATAGTGTGAGATATTTACTTATTCTTAGATAAATTCAATACTACTTGGACAATCTGTTTTTTCTTTCACATTGAGTCTAAGACACTTTCACTGTGCCCTTTTTCACTTGTATCCAACCTCTTTTTTCAACTTGTGTTCACTCATGGGATAAATGAGACCAATAAGCAAAATGGATTAAATATCATGGTCTGAACTCCACTGTAATCAATAAAAGACTTTCTGCTAATTCCAGTTGGCTACAGACTATGGTTTAATCAGCCAGGTGCATTTAAGTGTCACCATTTCCTTCAAATTAGCGTTAAATATAGATAAAGAAAATTATCATAATTGGCCCAGATTCTATTTCTGGGAAATCCAATCTGAACACCACAGACTGAAATGCCTCCCTAGAAAGAGATGAGGTGTTTGTGCATGGGAGAGAAATGGGAGTCAGACAAGCATATAGCTCTGCTGAGACTATTAAACTTTGTTCAGTAATATCAGCTATCTGTTTCTGAATCCTTCAGTCTATTAACTGCTTGTCTCCATACACTTCTAAAGCAATTACTACTTTCCTGACACTTTGAATTATTAGTATTATTGTTGTTATTAACATTAATTTCAAGCAGTGGCTAAACAAATTGGGTGTCCTTCATTCAAAAAGTGATGCGTGTGTTTTGACTTATCAGTGGAGGCTTTTGCTGTGTTTGTGATTTGAAGTGTAGTATTAATACCAGCACAAATACCAACACCAATGCTGCTGATAATTGCTGTGATGGGAAAGTGTCACGTCTGGCAATTGAGAGCAGACCTTAGCTCTGCACATAGAAGAGCACATTATTTAATGAGTTATTTCATGCACTATGAGAGGCTGTAAAATTGTAACTGAACTGTATGGAGAATATGTTCATCACCTCTGAGTGCACTCTACAGAAATCCTTCAAAAGAGAAGAAGAAATTTTAAGATCCTTAAGACTAAGTGAATTTCTGAACTAACAGAACAAGTAGAAAATGCAGGTTGTCCTCTCTTATTCCCACTGGCAAAAAATCACCAGAAACTCAAATAGACTGGATCCTTGGCACCTTCCTTCCCTGGCTGGAAGTACTGTAGCCCAGTCAGTGCACATGATAAGGTATATTTTCTCAGAAAGGTCAGGTGAAATAGGCATGACTGTCTGCAGTCCTTTCGAAATTGAAATCATGTCTGACAGATCTTCCTCTGAAACAAAATGTGTGTGGTATGCTAGTCATCATATATCTTGTTTACTTTTTCCTTTATGGAGACAAGACATTACTAATATGCTTTTTACTTTTAAGCTTGATCATCTTCTTTTCTTATTTTTTGCACCAACAATAATATTTTTACTCACTCCACTTCTAG
Source organism: Polioptila caerulea (assembly GCA_013397295.1). NCBI lineage: Eukaryota > Metazoa > Chordata > Aves > Passeriformes > Certhiidae > Polioptila > Polioptila caerulea. The sequence goes on along the minus strand of VYXF01002642.1, from coordinate 742,356 downwards.
AATAAAAATTCCTGTATGACTTCACTTCAAACCATGACCAGGATGAATGATGGATTCTCATACTGCCAATAATATACGCAGATTAACATATCTATCAAATGTCATATTAAAATCCTACGAAAAATAGTTTCTTCTTGTCACTCATAAAGCCAGCAACTATGATTTTGCATTTGGAAGTACAAGAAGTATATTTCTTCCTCTCTTCCTCTCCATGCTCCTCATCTCCTTTTGCTTTGATGGGACAGACACAAAAGTCTGAAGGCACAAACCATTCCATTTTGCACTCTCTTCTGTCTCATTCTACAAAATACATCTTGCTGCTGCACCTTGAATCTTCTGTCTGTCTCATTTGAGGATCATTCCGCAGCTGGGAAACAATGACACTTAGAAAGAAAGAGAAATTGAATGTTCTAAATGTGGAATATAGGGGATAGAACAATATTAGCACACTCTCACTGTTAGTCCCCTTGCCTTCTTGAACAGACAGTGTCAATGTCTGTCTGGGATGGATGACTCAAGCTCAGTGGGTGAGCAGATAACAGTTCAGGCTTATGTGCACAAAACACCTTTTATTCCGTGATTCAGCCCATCTCCGGTCTGCCAGTGTAGCTGTGGCTGCAGCTTCTGTCACATCCTTCCCCTAAGATGATTTCCCCTTATGAGGTCATGCTGCTTCTGTTTAAAGAGACATCACAGAGAGATGCCTTCACTCTTTCTGAAGTCCCATCTTTGCCCGTACTTGCTCTTAAAGTCCTCACAAACTGTAAAAAGGACTTCAATTTTCACAAAAATTTGTACATACAGGAATCCACTCTGGAAACAGGAGGCAGTGTCATCTTTATCTCAACTAGTCACAACAGTCTCACCTCCAGGTAGTCTCTGTCATTGCAGGGCAATTACTGACAACCAGTAAATTTATGGTCAAATAGGAGATGGCCACTGAAGTCACTAGTGCTGATTCATGGGAAGTTTGGTTTGTAAGGCTAGCCTACAGAGGGAAATCCTTAAAACTTCTCAGTCATCATTTTTCAGTCAACAAGTGTCATCTTTAACAGCACTGAAGGAACTTTTGTGTTAAGCATTATGGCATTAAACAGAAGTTTCTTATTTAAAGATGCTAGTGTTGTAAGCTGCGGGCAAGGGGTTTGCCAGTGGTATCTGGTGTTCCCATGATTGAACAGGAATATAACCCCTGTAGATACATGTCCCACACAAGTATTGATTTACCCTACTACCATGTGCCTTTTTAATGAAACATTAGAAGATCTGGACTTGACAAATTTTATCCATGATTACTTCAACACAGATTATATGAAGAAAGTAAGTTGAAAGACAGAATATGTTTCGGTATTTATTTTAATTCCAGATTAATACATCTGTGCTAACCAGAGAGATACCTTCCAGGCAGATGTTCAAACCACATGGGAATTTGTATGCCAAATGCAAGATTTACAGGCTCACATGCCAGTGAAGCACTCTTTCACTTTCACTCTTTCATGCCAAGGACTAAAAGCACCAGCTCTTCAATGGTAAAGCTGAAGCTATGCCATTCTTTAGCTGCAAAGGTTTACTCCTGTGGGATTTTTCAGAGATTATATCACTGATTCATCAAAAAATCTGTTTAGCTTTATCCTTTTCATGCTTAGCCCTTTTCTCCTCACATAGGCAAAACTCATAGTTTGCCTGTCTAGGGTATATGGCACTATTGCTCTATGGAGCATTTTCATCCTGCTTCTGATGAGACACTGAACAGAAAACACTTCTCTTAAACAAATGAGTACTGGCTTGGTTATAAGAAGTGACATTTCAGTCTGCCCTGGATAATAGACCAAGAGTCAATTTAATGTCAAAAAATAGCAAATTGCTTGCCCATTGAAAGGTTTTTAGTTTTGTTTTTCTTCAGTGACAGGCAAACTGGCTGAGATTCTATCTTCAGCATGAAAAAGGCCTTTATTTTGTCTTATTAAATGAAAACTGAGCTTATCACTGACATCACAGGCTAGTCCTAATGGCTTTTACAATGGCCCTAATGGCCAGCCTGAGAGACTCCCTGGGCCACATTCTCAGGCCATATAAACTAATGAACAACTGGACGCTACATTTTCAGTACTTCTTTTCCCCCACGTACCATTTTCCACCCAATAGTAAGCAACAGCATAAAATTGTTTCCTGTGTCTGAGATTTGGCCCCACAATTTTCATACCATTATTCATTTTTAAACAAGTTCCTGCTTGAAATCTCCAGCATCCAGGTTCACAAGGTCAGATTCAAGGTGTACATGAGTATACCATGATCTTCTTATCCACCTTTGCCTGCACCTGTTTGTAGGGCTGTGCCGGAACATGATTTAGGAATTTTCTCCAACAGCTCATCATTGGTTTTGTGGAACCCAAATTACCTTCATTTTCTTTGAATTTTATGGAAAGGAAATAAAACATAATAAAATATTGTTCCCAAAAGAGCAGTTGCGTAGTATAATCTGCATTTCTCTTCTATTTCAAGCTGCCTCATGAGGACAGTATGTTGCCAAGGTTATACAGCTACAATCATCATGTATTTATGCAAAATAAGAACTATGTGATAGTGCAACATTAAACATGGCGAGATTATTTTTAAAGGAAAATACAAATGAACATAAGCCTTTTCTTCTAATACTTGCTTTTTGTAGCAGTTCAAACAGAAGTTTCAGCCAAACACCAGCACCACTTCTTTATTACTTTACCAGTGTTGATAGACTATAACATTAAGTGTCTTTGCACATCTATTAAATATATCAATTTTTAGGCCACAAAATGTTCTTTATGAGAAACACAAGCTCTGAAAGGATCTGTATTTTACAAACACATGTTGTCAAGCACTTGAAGGGTTATGGCTGAAACCAACCACACCAATACTGCTATTTGGATGGATTAACCAGTGTGTGTAGTATCTCCTAAAAAATATAAAATTCTCTTAACTTCCAGTCACTGACAATACAGAGCCCTTGACTGTTATCCTACTCCCTAAAAATTCTTCCTGTACAAGGAAGGAGGAAGACCAGACTGTCAGATTCACTGGTTCCCACCTGTGCTGGCTTCAGGGACAGGGAAACACCCATCTCTGCTCCCTAACTCAGGATGTGGATGCAGGTTCACACTACTCTTCTGTAGCTGCAATGGATATGCTGCCTTGAGCATAACATGTACAAACACAAGGGCACCTCCCAATTTAGACAGTTTTGTAGTGTTGCAGAACATCAGAACAGGTGTGCTGAACGAGGTCCAAACCTCTGCCACCTGCTATCCCTCCTTTGGCAGTGACGAGGTGGGTGCCTGGGGCAGTACAGAGGAAGGTGGAGGCATACACTGATGTTTCCCCAAACACACTCCACCAGCTGAACCTCAGAGGCCTCCTGTGCCAAGTTTGCTTTCTAGGTGTTTCCATTTCTAGATTTATCTTCCTTGTTCATTCTCCCCTTGAATCTAAGAGAGCTTTGAGAACAAAAAGCATCCTGTAGCAGCAAGTTCCCCACCTTTTTTACACACAGTGAGAAAATATACTTCTTTTTGGTTGTATTCAGCTTACAACTTACTCATTTTGGTGAGCTACTATTTTTTACCGGGATGAAATTGTGAGAAAACCATCCTTGTGCATCATCTCACCAACACTCAAAATTTCTCAGACACTTCTCCTACCCCTCTAGAATTTTTCCCTTTCCATAGTGTTGTCACCTAGTTTATTTTGTTTGCATCTCCATGGAAGGCTTTATTATCCTTTGGTTATCATTTTTGCTTCTCTCTAATTCTTTTCTTTTTTTTCTGGCAGCTGTATTCAGGTGGAGAGGAACAGAACTGCCTTTATAAGGAGAATATAAAATCTTCCATGCCTCGATGCTCCTGAGAACAGAAAGTGAGGAATCAGCCCTTGCACAAGTCTCAACATCTCCATACAGTTTCTATCAGAATCTGTTATCTTATGTTCCCAAAAGCAGTAGTTATGCAACAGATTTGGTTGCCTTTCAGTCAGGTGTAATGTGATTCCTAAATGTATATTACTCCACACACCCAAGAAACCAGGCTGAGATTCCACATTATAATTTTTCAAGTTGCAAAGCCAGTTTAAAAGCAGTCTTCTCCACCTGTATTGGTACTCAGATGAGGCAATTCAACTCTCTGGATGATATTAAAAAATGGTTGAGTGGAATGATCTAAGCTAATAGATACTCTCTCCCACCCTTCAAGTATTGCTTTTCTTTGTTTATTAACCTGCATCATGCCAGCTGTCAGCAGCAATACCAATGAATCCATTAGCCTTGCTGAAGAACTGATAAGCTTCCCCCACCAGAGATGGAGTAGCAGAGAAAGGAATGAGCAGGTGAGAAGGAAAAAAAAAGGGGGTGAAACTTCTAAAATTGACTTCTCTTCAGCGAAATCCTCGTGTAAAACCATGGTCTCAGAAGTGATGGGTAGCTGCACTGATTTTATTAATTGTGCTTTTCTCAGGGAGAGATTCTACAGATGGGGGGGTGATTTGAGAGGTTCCTGGGTGAAAAGGTTTTATATTTGTGCAGGCAGAGATGCTCTGAATTGTTTGTGGTTTCTCAGGTAAAGGCCCACTGCCCGAAGCAGCTGCCTTACAACATCAGCAACACACCATACCCCTTAATCCCTGCCCTGCTTAAAAATAAAAATACATGAGCAGATTGACAGATAGAGCATGGAAGGATGGATAACATGGGTATGTTAGGGAGCAGTGAAGTGGGAGGCTGCTCTTGCACTGGGACAGCAAACAGAGTTTTTAAAGTACTAGTCAGGAGATTTAAAAAGACAAGACTGGAGAAAGCAAAATAGGAAAATGCAATTCCAAACTCTCAGGGACGCATTTGAGTATGTCCTGCCCTCTTTAGACTTAGCATTTGCTGCAGTTTACATCACTAATCCTCACATTCCTTAAATGCCAATCTGGCCTCTCAAGGGGGCACTTGGGCAGGGAGGTGGTCTGGGACTGGCCATTCCCGATAAGCAAAAAGTCTTTGCACAGATATTGGATCCAGTGTGCCTTTGTGGCTGTCAGAAAAACAGCAGCAAGTCCTCAACCATGTGTGCTCAGCCAGGTCCTCTCCAAGTGCCAACCTTTACCTCAACTGAAACAAATTTATGCCAGGGAAGTTCTGGTCAGATAAGTTTCCGGTTTCCTCAAAAAGCCTTTAGTATACAAATAATATTTTGAAGCATTTCACACTCAGAAGGTGATTGAGCTGTTTTCTGGCATTTTTCATGAAAATTTCTGTCACAGTTTAATCTATTTAATTTCTTCTAAAATTTTCATGTATATCACAAATCACACATTTCTGAATTAAAAAAAAAAAAAAAAGCCACATAAGTGCTAGCACATGATTCTTTTCAGTACAAAAGCTCTCAGCATAAGCACATACAGAATCAGTTTATCTATATGAATATTCATGTTTATACAAGACAATATCAAAAGAAATTAAAGAAAGAACATTTAATGATAGCTTTAACACTCCTTTATAACCTACCAAGCTAAAATTGCAGTGAACTCTGATTTGTTAAGATATTTTAATAACCAAACATTTTCCTTGCAAGCACATGTTCTTTGAGAAAATATATCAGGTTTAAAGAGTTTATGTTAAAAAAAGACATCTTAAACAAAGGTTAAAAATTACACCATGAAAAATGAGATCTTTCTAGAGACCAGGTAACTAAATATCACAGGAACATGTTATCTTCATGGAGAAAATCTGAGTTTTAAGTGAAACCAGAGGGGACCGGGTCAGTCGGTGTGACCCTGCAGGCATGCTAAACAAGCCTAACTCCATTTCAGACTCCGCCAGTGACTGCTGCAGCGAGGTGCTTGAAATGGGGCTCTGTAGCTCAACAGTATTGTTTTACCGTCTCCATTTTTCACAGGGAGCCCAGATGAAACCTCATCACAGAGAAATATAAGTATTTGCACTTAGATTTTTTTTTTCTTCCTCTGGAATTATCTATCTGAATGTTTGGTGTTTTGATAAATCAGTGCAGCCACTGAACATTAGTATCTGCTCATGCTGATTAGTTCAATTAGATCTAAAAGTCTGCATTAGTTATTGTAGTTAGTAGATTTTAAATTATAAATTTATTCCTATACATTTTAATAACCTTTATGTTTCTTTATACCTACATGTTTCTTATATTTGTATTTTATTTGGTTTTCATTTCCTTTGTGGTTAATAAGATTTATTCCTTCATTTTGAAGGTTTTTTTCCTAAAGTTTATTTTAGTTCTTATTTGATAGTTATTTGCCTTTCTTTTTTCTGCTTTATGTCAAATCTGCCTAGAGTTTAGGGAAGGAATCTTTTAAAAACAATGTTTGGAGCTCAAAATAAATATTTAATTTTAAACATTTATTTTATTTGTAGCCATCTGTGGGACTGAAGTAACACAATAAATTGTATACAATACCTGAATGTAATTTTCCAGAGTTCTCTATTAGCTTTGCCAAGATTTTGAGGATATCACTCTTAATTTTTTTTTTTTCAAATTGTTTTATGAATGTAGCAAAAGACCAAAGACACTTTTTAGGACATTGAAATGTTTTAAATTTAGATGTACGCCAACATCTATCTTTATTGTGTTTGTCTTGTTCAGAAAAGTTATGAGAGGACAGATTGAGCCTAGGGAGTCAGAGCAGCCTGCTGCATTGTACACATGGGTGCAGATGTGAAGCTGGATATAAACTCACATGGCCAGGCACCTAAGGTCAGTGGAGACAACTGCAATTATGTAGTCACTGTATTTCGTTAAATGAACCTCTAAGGTGTAAGAGAGAGTCTCTAACAGAATTTAGAGTTTTTGGAGCTTCAGCAAAGTAGCAACTCAATTCAGCAATAGGATAAGATCAGCAAAACTTTGTCAAAAGGATTCTTTCACTGTGATAAGTTGATTATTTGCTTTAAGTTCTTTATGTTGTTATTCCAAGCGACTGCAAGCCATTTGAAGTACATATTTTTAAAAAAAATTGAGATGTATTCAATTTTCTACTCTGTCCCATGGATCTTAAAATCCTTGGTCCAAAGCAACCAAATGTCAGTTCTCATAAGAAAGCCAGTTGCCAGATGTTGCAACAATTGATGGTCCAGATGACAGAGGTCACCATTTGTTTTGGGCAGCTGTCCTTCAGCGAGCAGTGCCCCGGAGGATGGCGGGCAGACGCCAGATGGTTCTGGGTGGGTGCTCTGGCAGCTCCAGGGCCACAGGCTCTTGGCAGGGTCTGAGGGGACACAGCAGATTCCCAGAAAGATATCAGGGAGGTGGGATTTAAATCAGAACCTTTGAAGTCGATATAAGTTAATAGGAATGAATTTGAGGCTAAGTATGATAACTACTGCCACGAAGGGATGGCAGTAGCAAAGCTGGGCTCCCACAGATCATCTAAATACCCAAATCATCAAGCTTTCCTGTGACCTGTATATCCTAGGTCAAATTCATATGGAGACTACAAAGCCCACAGGCTAAATTATATATTTGAAGATCCAGCTAATCAGTTTCACCTAATAAAACTACAAGAAAATGCAAGTTCCAACCTGACATTACCATAGAAAAAGTACATGTAAAAGTGAACTGTAAAACAATGAGTCTAGTGCTCTCCTCTCTAGCCTCAAACTGGGATGACTGGAGGGGGATCTGATAGAGAAGCTGTAAAATCATTAGTTGAAAAGAGATGGTGAATAGGTAGCAATTGGTCACTGTCTTTTCAATGCAAGATTTAAGGGTCATCAAAGGGAAATGAGCAGGACTGTGATTCATGATAAACCAAAGGAAAGACTTCCTCACCGTGTATTGATGTATGCTGCAGGACTGCTTGCCACAGGATAGGGATGGGACTAAACAGAGGTTTATTAGTGGTCAGAAATGGCTAATCCCATTGCAGGCAAATCTGTCAAGGGTGCCTGAACACAAAAAATTGTGTGTTTTCCTTGCACTTACATTCTTCTTTGGTTTTTTTATTATTGACTATGCCAGGTACAGGCTGGTGAGTTTGGTAGTTACTTGGCTGGGCCATTATGGTCATTCCCAAGGCCTCACCTTCAGCACAATCACAGAAATTTGGAGAGGGAATGCCTCTGTTAAAAAGGATCCATGTGAGATATCCTATGCAGATTAGCTTAGCCTAAGGAAAAGGTCATACAGCCTTCTAGCTGACTTCTTGAAGAAAGTCTTTGCAGATATGGTGATTTTCAGGTTGCTTTGCAGTTTGCCCCCTCCCACTAGGAAAACAGGCTGCAATGAAATAAATATAAGCTCATAATAAAAAGATTTGCGTTAATTCCTTATCTTTCTGGCTTTCTGGCTAGAATTAATCTGTCAGCTACTAGAAGCCTCAGGTTGAAAATCAGCAGTTACTGTCCTTGGGAGGTGGATTGCAGTCCTGCTCCCCGTTCTTGCTTTCCTTTATTTTCCTGGGTAAAGCTATAGAGCTTAGCAGTCATGTGCCATAATCTCATGCTTGCTGCATGGCAGTTTCCAAGGAAACTCGCAGTCTGCACATGCTAGGAGTGATCCTGAGGGGATGTCAGCTACAATTGCTTTGGTGGAAGCTTTGCTTGGACTTGAAGCTTACACGAAGTAGAGGCTGGGTTTGCCTTCCCAGATTGGGAACTGAGTGTTGGAATGTGTTTAAAACAAACATATGTATTGTTTTCCAGAGAGGTACAGGAGGGTAATACTTCACATTAATTTAATTTCTTCAGTGTATTTTTTTAAAACCATGTTCTACCTTTTTCTGTAGCCTAATATTTGTGATCTGTGAAAGCTTGATTGTTTCATTGATATGATTTTGTGAAGACTACTTTATTTAAAATGGCAATAACCATGAAGGGAAAAAAGGGGATTTTGAAAGCACAGGCTGAATAAAACTACTTATTTTCCTGGAAAGCATAAGCATTTGAAAAAGATTTCTATGTTAGAAAGGAAAAAAGTTACTTTAGGAGACAAGACAAAGGTCCAGCCTCCTAATGAGAGTCTGCTTATGACATGTATCCAGTACTATCTGAATATGCTGAATGCTACCAGGCTGCAGCTTTTCAGCCTCTGAGATTAAGCCGGCCCATACTACACAGTTTCTGTACACCCAAATAGCATGGTCTAGGTTTATAGGAATATTTGTGAAAGTATGTGCATGACTGTCCCTGTACATGCTGTTCACTTACTCACTTGTCCTGAAGTTACACAGCTTACTGAAGTTACACGTATTTGGAGAGAAGATTATAAAATTGATTTTCTTCTTTCCTTCCTTTTTTTTTCTTTTAGTTTCTTCTTTTTGTTGCATTGTTGGATTTGTTTTGTTTTGAGATCAAGGGACAACACTAATTTTGGCCTCCCAAATCAGAGAATGGTGAAATACACTGTGAAATACAAGGGCTGTGACAAAGAAAACAGAGTACATATATCTTCTGGCTTCCAAATACTCGAGGAATGTTTGAAAGGAATCAGTGTATCATTTAATAACGATTTTTATTGTCCTTCAAGAACTGAATCTTAGACCATAAAGCACCAGGGTTTAAACCCAAACATTTCTTTCAGACATGCAATTTGGGACACAACAGAAAAGCTTAGTGATGGTGAGGAAGTCATGAACAGAAGGGAGAAGGTCAAAACTTGTGTCTTCTTATTCTAAAACAGAAAAGTAACAAAAAGAAAATAACCCCTGCCAACTCCCTGTTCTGCATTAAAATACACAGAAGAGAAAATAAAAGTTTAAGGAAGAATAGAAAGCTACTAGATGTTACCAGTTATTTTAAACTGTTTTAAATTAGATAGGAAATCAGTGCCATTTTATCACACAAAATATACAGAAGAGGCAGAAACACAGAAACACATCCCTAATTTTACCAAAATGCATTTGTTTTATAACAAAAATATGTATAAGAAAGAATGTGTATCCAATCTGGAAGCATGTTAGCATTTAACACTCTTTTCATCTTTGTGAAAATACTCCCCTTCTGGTATCATGCCAAGAGAGATTTTGACAGGCTGACTTCTTCCAGGGATACACTTCATGCCTAAACCCAGCTTCAGCTATGTCTCTTTTCCTACTGAATAGAAGCTAGTGTGTGATTTTCAGGTTGGTTTTGAGGCATTTCTTTTTTTTTTTTTTTTAAGTGGAAATCGTTATTTGTTTTTGAACAAGAACACTCTAATATGTTATCTTGCAAATCTGAATTCATCATGTATTTGGTAGCTACACATGTATAGATAGTCTGCTCACTTTCAATCTATAAACAGTGACAGAAAACACACTCCATTTGTAACCTTCTGCAATTGCAAAATGTAACATGGAACAAAAAAAAAAAAAAAAGAAAAGTCTCCTTTGTGCCATTTCCTCCCATTTACAGCACCAAGATAAAAAAAAAATTGACAAACAGGAAGTTGCTTCAAAATTATAGCTCCTTCTCTGAAGCTGACATTCTTGGGTGCCTGCTCTCTTTGAAGAAGAATAATTGAACAGGCTCTAGTTACAGGGGCCAACCCTTTTGAAAGCAGAGCTCTCTAGGTGAAGGTTATTCTTTACTCAGGGGTTAATCAGGGACCTGGATTTCAGTCTCTATAATACTTCTATGAGAAAAGGATTGAAAACAAATTCCTCACTTCAGAGTTGCTCAAGATTTCAGTCTCCAATGTTGATTGGCACTGATAAGAATGTCTCTGTTTTCTTTCTCTTTAGTGAAACCATAATCGATTATATTTTCTTTTTAGCTATGTGCTATTAGCTTCCACCTCTAGATATTCTAATGATCTATGAAGTATCAAATGCTTTCTCTAATCTCTAATTCAGCAAGTCACTCTGACATGTGTGATCTTAAAACCTGTGAGCTACTCACACATGTGATGTGTTGATGCTGCAGTTACAGATGTTACAGATGAAGATTATGGGAAAATTTGTACACATAAAAAAGTCCTTGTATTGCAGCCTGAGCCCAGATTTCTATTCCCTGACACATGGAATGATCTGGAAGTCAAGTTCCACTTCAGGAACTTGCTTGGTGAAAATGCTCATCATACACAAAAACAAAAAAACAAGAAAAAAAAAGCAGTTGAGATGGATCAGAAATAGATAAATAATCTTGTGGCAGATAGTGAACCAAAATAGAGTTGAATGTAGTGTGGGAAATAATGTGTGAGGGAAATCTGGGTTTTGGTCCCATGTCTAGGAGGAGATGAAGTGAGGAAAGGTACACTCACACCGGTAATTTGAAATGTGCTGCAGTTACAGACTAAATTAATTAATAAATTAATTCTACAATGTCTGCATCTTCTTCAGTCAAGACAGAAAATGTCTTTTTATAATTAAAAGCATTGAATATGGAAAAAAATCCATAGGTGACAAGAGATATTTCCCCATTAAAAGCCTACAACCCCATTGCACTACATTATTGCCTTCCCTGCTCTAGGACTCAAAGCAATCAGGCAACCATTCTCCAAGCAGTCAGATAAAGCAGACTGGCTCTGCTGTCATACTTTCCTCTAACTCCATATGTAAAAAAACCACCAGCCTCGCCAACTCGTGTCCCCCACACGCCCCCACCCCCCACAACAAG
>VYXF01002642.1:715123-726113 GCA_013397295.1 Polioptila caerulea | reverse complement strand
GGCGGGGTCCCGGCCTGGCCCCGCTGCGAGCATGGAGGGCTCGGGGGGTGCGGGGAGCCCGCGGTTCGCACAGACGGAGATTCGGCTGTGGAGACCGTGATTGATGTCTGGGGGTGGCAGGCTGCCAGAAAGGGGCAGGATCTACCTGGACGGGGTGGCAGAACTATCATTGCCCACAAGCTGGGCAAGCTGGTGTGGAGATTTACACTGGGAATGCAGACGAGAGGGGGTGAAGAGGAAAAAGAAGTTCAGCAGGGAGATGCAGGGGTTTTGGACTGTTTTTTTATCCCATCCACGGGGTTCAAGGCCAGGATGAACGGGACTTTGAACAGCTTGGTCTAGTGGGTGGCATCCCTACTCATAGTGGAAGTAGATTTTAAAGGGCTGTTCTAACCCAAATCATTCTATGATTCTATTAATTTTAAGCAAAGAGTGCAGTGTGACATGGGCAGGAGACAACTTGGAAACATGAAACAGTCTGGATGGGCTCTGCCTGCAGCCCAGGCTCATGAATGCTGAGAGGGTGGCGCATGGGGAAGGTCTCACGCCCTTTGGGGAATCAGCACAAGAAAGACTGGGTCCAAAGTGCCTACACCTGCAGCATGGGGAGCAGGCAGGGCTGTGGTTTAGCTGCACAGACACGTGGTGGGATGGCTCACACAGATGCAGTGCTGTGATGGAAGGGTACAGGCCCTTAAAGATAGGCTGGGCTGCTGAGGAGGATTTGCCCTTTGTGTGTGAGACCAGCAGGGACGTGCAGAGCGCTGCCTGCAGAGATGTGATGACTGCTGAGAACCTTCCTCAAGCAACTGGAAGAAGCCTCAAGGTTGTAGGTCCTAATCCTCACAGGAGATGTTAACCACCCTGTTATCTGATGAAGTCACAATACACTAGGTTCCTTGTTGTACTGAGGGACAACANTCCTGGCCCCGTATCCCGGCCCCGCATCCCGGCCCAGCATCCCGGCCCCCTATTCCGGTCTCGCATCCCGGTCTTGCATCCCGGACCCACATCCTNGGACACAGTACTCCAGGTGTGGCTCACCAAAACTGAACAATGGTGCAGAATCACCTCGACCTGCTGCCAAGGTTTTCCCTAGTGCAGCCCAGGATAGCCTTGCTGTCTTTTGCTGCAAGGGCAGGTTGCTGGCTTGTGTCCAGCCTGGGGTCCACCAGGACCCCCAGGTCTGCAGAGCTGCTTTCTAACTGGGTGGCCCAAGGCACACACTGGTGCATGGGGTTGTCTTTACTCAGGTGCAGGACTTCTCCTAGTTGAATCTCAGGATGTTCCTGTCAGTCCATTTCTTCAGCCTGTTGAGGTCCCTCTAGATAGCAACACGACCCTCTGGTCTGTCAGCAGACAGTGCTGATTTGCTGACAGAACACTCAATCTGCTGTATTTAACCCTCCTCTGGGGAGGGACTAGGTGATCTCCAGAGGTGCCTTCCAACTTCTGTGATACTGTAATTCTGTGATACTCAGCAGTTTTTATTACCCGAGTAAATTACCACAATGAATAAACAAGGGAGAAATAAAGTGCTAGTATGAATGCAACACTGCATGAGTACAATCAATATTAATCAAATAGAAAAAGCAAAAAATCAATAAAGTAAAAAATTAAACAGTAAAAGAAAAAGAAATCTTCTCTTTCAGTAAACAGGCACAACTGAACTCCACTGCCACAGACCATGGGTTCTTTCTCATTCTGTTCATTCTTTCAGCTAATGGATCCACATACACAGCAGGGAGAGTTAAGGCTGCAGGGGCAATAATTTCAGAGTTGTTAGGTGAGTTGCCTTCAAAATCTGACATTGTTTCCATATGGTGACTTCCCCTTTATGTTCATAATATACACCTAACATATATTTTTAAATGAATATCTATATATGCACACATATACATTTATACATTTATATGAACTCTCTCCTGGGAAGTGTAAATATGTCCTCAGGGCTGAACAGTGGATATTAATAAATTGTCATTGCTCTCTCTGTGAGAAAAAACATCTAGGAAATCAGCAGGAAATAACTAAAGCAAAAATTTCAATGCCAGTATGTAGTATATAGATGCTGTCCTTACAATTTTTTATTAAGACAAAAAATGTTGATGAAGTTCAGGGCTTTTTCACAAGATGAATTCTGTTTTTCCTATGTTTGTAAGGGGGTTAGACACATAGAAGTTTCACAAAGGAGAGTAGGGTAGTGTGGAGCTCCCTGTGTCCATAGCTCTGGTGCTCTTCCAGATGCCTCTGGGACCATGACAGGATACAGAGGTGGTGGGTCATGTGGAGCTCTCTTCATCCACAGCTGTGGGGACCCTCAAGCCACTCATAGGACCGTGATGTGGTACAGAATGAACATAGGTGTGTTTCCTGAAGCTTATGTTGGTGTCCTAGCACAAGTTCTCTGCAGTGCTCTCCAGCTGACTGGTGGAGGAGGGAGAGGACAGAAAAGTGCCCTGATCTGGTTATGGCTACCTCTGGGCCTGTGGCTGTCAAAGACAGCAGAGTCAACATATGGAGCAGCCACCCTCTGTCAACATGAGAAACCCTTTCCACCATGCCCGAGGCTTTCCCAGCCTCACACCAGGACTGTCAGCCCATATTTCCCTGTCAGTTATAAGAGCCTCCTCCTGGGCCAATCATGTCACCAGCCCCACTCTGACAGGGGCCACCACCATCCTTCTGGCCACTGTGACATGGCCACAACACTGCTAGGGCTTGGTGCCCAGAGCTCATCTGAGGGCTCAATCTTTGTCCAACCAGGGGAATGGAGCTTCTTCCCACGACTGTGGGAAGCTTCCAGACCCCTGTAAGATGATGACAGGGTGTCCATTTGCCTTGTAGAGCACTGACAACTCTCTCTGACTGAGTGGCACAGGAGAGAGAAGACAGGAGCATGCTATGGTCTGGCCACACCCCTGTCTGAGTGTCCATCTGCAATACACAAGAGTAGCAAGGGAGGAGCATCCTTCCTCCAGTGCCACAGGCAGACCTTGCTTTCCTACCATCCCCATCCTCCCTGCCTTGTCCTTTCAGGCTCTTTTCATGTGTGTCCTCCATGGTCGTACTGGGCTGGTGCAGGTCTTTTAGTTCCCATCCCAGGCAGACCTCTTGGTCTTCTGTTCCCTCTGACATGGCTGCAGCAGCACTGGGCTGGTGCCCAGAGTTAGTGCTCTGTCACTGTGACACAGCTATTATCTTCCTCCATTCAAGCAAGACAAAACAAATAAAAATAATAATAACCAAACAAAAACGACTGGTAATGCTGAGGAGAGACATTAAATAGCTGTAAGAGCAATTTAAAGAACAGCAACTCAGCAAAGGTTAAAGGGAATTAAAAGCTGCAGGTCTTACCCACTATATAATTTTAAAATTCTTTGTGGTAATTCATGCTGAGATGTGTGAGTATAAGTGTTAATTCTGGAAGAAAAATGCTTGTTGAATTGAATAGACATAAACTTTGAATGTGAAAATGCCAAAGATGTCTAATGTCAAATCTAGAACCGATGAGCTGTTGACATGTTTCAGGATGTTTCAGCTTGAACTGCAGGACTTGTGTCTTTAAGATTCTTCCAGGAACTGTCCTGTGCCACAGAGTTTGGTTAGGCTCTAGAACAGAATCCTTAAGTTAGCATCCCTATGTTTTGTTCACTGCAGGTCATTACATGCTCTTTAATTGGCAGGACCAGAGGCAATGGGTCCAAACTGGAACACAGAAGTCTCTGTCTAAACATCAGCAAACAAGTTGTTACTGTGAGGGTGACCCAGCGTGGGCATAGGTTGCCAAGGGAGGTTGAGGAATCTCTGTCCTTTGAGATCCTCAAAAGCCATTAAGATGCAGTTCAGGGCAACTGGCTTCAGATGGTCCTACTTGAGCTGATGGCTTGGACCAGATGCCCTCTAGGAGTCCTTTCCAACTTCAACCATGCTGTGATTCTGTGATATATATATATATTGTAGATTATAACAACCAGAGACTTTCCATTATGCATCCTTTTATAGTTTCCTGAAACTTTTAACAGCTTACACAAATAATTTCCATGCTTTGCCTTAAGATGGAAAATGTTTTCTAAAGTATTTCAGTTGTTTTTGAACACAGTTATGCACACATGTAACTAGAGTGCAGTGGCTTTTTATGAGAAAGGGAAATGGAGGAAGTAGTGTTCGGAAAATTTTAGCAGTCTTTTTTCACCTGCATTAACTTCCATTTCCCAAGGTCCTTGGAAGAGAAGAAGGTAACAGGTATAGCAGAGGCTTGATTCCCTAAACTGAAGCAGGGGATCTGGCATCCCAAGAAGTAGGATCTGGAGGTAGTGTGTAGTGGGAGGGTTGGAGCATGGTCTTGGGTGCTCCTGCCCATCCTGAATTTCAGCTCTGAGGAACAGGTTGCACTCCTCACATCACCTGACTCACATCAAGGAGAGAGGGTACAACCCCTGTTTTCACCGTGAGATTGGCTCTGTCCTGCAATCCAACGTTAAAGCACTTCTAGTAGTCTTTTCATGGAGAAACCTTTGATGCTGGAAGTGTTACCTTCACTGTTGATTAACTGCTAGTAACAGCACAACAACAACGTCTCATGTTGTCTCTGGATGCTGTCTGCTCCAGTATGCCCAAATCATAAGCCACTAAAATACTTTGGCTTGTTCATGATCTTTAAAGATATCCTGAAGATGACAGCTGCATCTTCTGAGGTTTCTGTTGGCCTTGAGCATGAGTGTGTGCCAGGATTGTTCCTGGGTCATCCCTGCAGTCACATAGCATTTCTGAGCACTTCCCAAAAGCAGGACCCACAGTGCCCTTGGGCAGATGAGAGGTGTTGTAGAGATAGGGATGGGAAAGGGGAAAAAAGGGAAGTAGTAGCCTGGAGGAAGGATAAATGCAGTGATGTGGGAGCAGCAGTTGCCCAAAAGCAGAAGCAAGAACAGGAAGAGGCAAGCAACAGAACAGAGAGCAGAGCTACCAAAATCTCAGGGAGATCAAGCCAAAATCCCCAAGTAATGGAGACAAGAAAATCTGTAAGCAGTGTCTATTCTTGTCCAGATCCTGCAGAGTGGAGGTGAGTTGTCCCTTGCTGTAGGACCAAAGCTGCTCCATCCCTGCCTTCCTTGTCTGGGCAGGAGAGAGGATAAAAGGAAAGGTTCAGATTGAGATTGAGGGAGAGCTCACCAGTGATTGTCACAGGCAAAACAGACTCTTCTTGGGAAAAATTAATTTTGTAACAAAAAATCAAAGTAGCATAATGAGAAATGAAACAAAATTTGAAAACATCTTCCTCAAAACTCTCCCCTCTTTCTGGGCTCTGGCTTTCTTTACTCCTGGTTTCTCTACCTACTCCTCTGCAGCGGCACAGGAGAAAGATGTTTGGGATTGTGGTAAGTTCATCACATTATATCTCTGCTTCTCCTTCCTCTTGTTGGGTAACTTCTCCAACAGGAGTTCTTTGCGCAGGGTGTAGTTCTTTGTGAACAGCTCCAGCGTGGGTCCCTTCCATGAGGTGCACTCCTTCAGGAACAGCATTCTCCAGCATGGGTCCCTTATGGAGTCCTGCCTACTCCAGTGTGGGGTCCATTCTCCACAAGGCCACGGGTGCTCCCAAGAGCCTTCTCCAGCATGGGCTTCACATGGGGTCACAGATTCCTTTGGGCATCCCCCTGCTCCAGTTTGAGGTTCTGCACAGGCTGCAGGTGGATCTCTGCTCCACTGTGGAGCTCCACGGGCTGCAGGGATNGCTCCAGCGTGGGTCCCTTCCATGAGGTGCACTCCTTCAGGAACAGCATTCTCCAGCATGGGTCCCTTATGGAGTCCTGCCTACTCCAGTGTGGGGTCCATTCTCCACAAGGCCACGGGTGCTTCCAAGAGCCTTCTCCAGCATGGGGTCACAGATTCCTTTGGGCATCCCCCTGCTCCAGTTTGAGGTTCTGCACAGGCTGCAGGTGGATCTCTGCTCCACTGTGGAGCTCCACGGGCTGCAGGGATACAGCTGCCTCACCATGGGCTGTACCACGGGCTGCAAGGGAATCTGCTGCAGTGTCTGGAGCTCCTCCTGCCCCTCCTTCTGCACTGACCCTGCTGTCTGTAAGGCTGTTGCTCTCACACATTTTCACTTTTCTCTCTGCTGCCGTCGTGCGTTTTTTTTCCTTCCTTCTCAACTCTGCGTTGTGGTTTAGAACTGGTATTCTTCAATTTAGTAATCCTGCTATAACCACACCACTACTCCCTCCCCCTTCCCTTCCCCCCCTTCCTTCTCTGGCAGGAGGAAATTGAGAATTGGAGGCACAAGAGTAGAAAATCACAGCTTGAGATAAGAACTACTAACTACAGCGAGATAAGAGAACAAACAGTAATAACAATAAAATTAATAACAAAAGGTACGGGGCAAATAAATTATTTACCCAGAAAGNTCCTTCTGCACTGACCTTGCTGTCTGTAAGGCTGTTGCTCTCACATATTTTCACTTTTCTCTCTGCTGCCGTCATGCGTTTTTTTTCCTTCCTTCTCAACTCTGCGTTGTGGTTTAGAACTGGTATTCTTCAATTTAGTAATCCTGCTATAACCACACCACTACTCCCTCCCCCTTCCCTTCCCCCCCTTCCTTCTCTGGCAGGAGGGAATTGAGAATTGGAGGCACAAGAGTAGAAAATCACAGCTTGAGATAAGAACTACTAACTACAACGAGATAAGAGAACAAACAGTAATAACAATAAAATTAATAACAAAAGGTACGGGGCAAATAAATTATTTACCCAGAAAGCTGGTAGCAAATACTGACCAGCTACAATTTCTCCCCCCTGGAAAAGGATGTTCTTCTTCTTGGAAGGGAGTCTCTTTACCCATTCCTGGCAATGACGTGAGGTGGTTTTGAATAAAATCTGTGTCTGGTCATGCCCCCTCAGTCAGTCTTCTCAGCTATTGCAAACGAGTAACCCTGTCCTTGGCTGAAACCAGGAGCGTTACTCCAAGGGTGCCACCACTGTTGCTGATGGGCTCAGCCTTGGCCAGAGGTGGGCCTGCCTTGGAGCCAGATGCCATTGGCTCTATTGAACACAGGGGAAGATTCTGAGCAGTTTCTGATAGAAGCCACCCCTGTAGCCCCACTCAAAAGCCTGGCTATGCAAACCCAATACAAATGAACATGATTTTCCTAACTGGTATTAGATAATTCTCCATTGTTTTGATATTCTGGAAATAGCTGAAAAAATGTGTTAATTCTGCTGCACTGTTAATCACTGCCACAATATATTCTGTCAAAAATAATAGAATTATGCTCCTGAAGTTTCAGAAGTGGCAGGTGAAGTTGTTTTCTAATCTCTGGTGATGCCAAAGGGCCTCATTTGGCCTTATTGTAGAGTATTGTCTCAGGACCCAGGGTATTCCAGATGGTTTATGCAAATTTCCAGTGTACAAATCAGGAAAGGTATACTTAAAGTTGGGAAATATCAACATATCCTCAAGAGCATTATTTTCTTTTTACACTTTGGTATGCTCTGTTACAATGCCAAAGACCCACTGTGCTTTTCTCCTGCATTTCCTATGCAGTAAATGGCTTGGTACCGTGGTGCAGTGAAATGAGATGCTGTAGCTAAGTGGTAAGGAAATGTGCAATATATCCAGCAATGTCAGTGTGTGCCCTTGCTCTCTATGAGTTCTTGTTATGAGTGTTAGCTTCCTTTTACCTAACTAAAGCAACTAGGAAAAGCTTTCTTCTTCATTTCAGCTGGGGAATCAAAGAGCACTTAATTTTTTGTTAGCCACATTGTTCTTTTATCTGCCAGTGGCTACTGAAGTTGGAAATATTAGGCATCATAACACAGCAGGCCATATAGCCCTAGGTGAACATGCAACCATCACTGGGAGTCTGTGTATTGATTTTATTACCAGGCTGTCTTGATGAGCGGGTCTTATATCTGTCAGCTGCCAGGGACCTCGGGTGATAATGACTTGAACTTGGTGGGTTTCTTTTTCAAAGCCTGTGGTGCTCAGAATGTCTTTTTATATTTAATTGATATTCTGTCAAATTTCTCCAATCAAATATTGATGATTTGTCTAATTGAATTGGCTACTCATGCAATTACACAATTGCAAATGCAAAAAACAAAATGTGTGGTGGTATTTTCAGTATGTGTATTGAGAGCTCTGGTATCTGGTAGCATGTATCATAGATATCTGAAAATTTCTTTGATCTGTCTATACTACTAAATGAAACAAGGCCACAGACCACTGTCATAGTCTTAGGGCCCAAGGGTCTTATCGGCATCCTCTGACACCTGTAACTTTTCTGAACTTTTAAAAAATACTGGTTTTATATTAAATTTCTTTATTTGCTTGTAGGTTGTGAAAGGACATGAAGACTGTTATCTACCATAGTAAAGTTTTTATGGCATGAGGCTGTGGGAATGCGTTGTATGAAGTGTCTTGTGGCAAGAAGAGTGTTTGAGGGTACAGTACTGAGTGCTGCAAAGCTAAGTGTAGGGTGGGGGACACCCAAACCACTACATTCTTCTCCATGTGGTCTTTTGGGAATGGTCCTGGCACAAGTTTTTCCCTGAACTGTGCCCAGTCATTGTCTTGGAGAACTCTTAACTGGGAAAATCAAACACCCTGCCAGGGAATATGCTAACAATTATGCATTGCAGAAGGCTGGCAGTCCCATCCCATGCTCAACTTCACTGCCTGGCACTTTTTCTTTTAACAGCATAGATATGTCCTGTTTTATATAGAATGTCTTTCAGAAATATTGTGGGATTAAGTTATAAATAATTCTCTTACCTCTAATTCTTCCCCATCCCCCATAGATTATATGTGAAGCTTTTTAATTTTTATATTGTTTTGCTCAGCACAGGACTATGTCAACATTGCCACTTCAGCTCAATCAGTGGTATACTTGCTCTCTGTTAATGGCTATTATTATGTTGGCCCTTTTTCCCTTGAACAATTCAACTGTCCTTGTTGGTTGGAGGCATTTCTCTAGCTCTGTCTCCCTCAAGCATGCCTCCTGCAAACTGGACTCTTTTTTTCCCAGAGACAATTCTGAATTCAATTATGGAATATCTGATGTCTATAAAGTTACACATATTGTTTCCAGTTCTGAATATGTGTTCAGTCTTTATTCAGATTTTCAAATTTCTGGATAAAATGAAAGAAAACAACAAACCAAAAATATTCTAGTAGTTCTCACCTCTTATGTAGTCATGGTATCACACCTTGTAAAACAAATGGAAGATAACTAGATTTCAGACTGCTTCTATACTGTAACGGTCTTCATGGAATAGCTGTGATGGAAAGGTTTACTATAATCATCAAATTCAATATCTATTTACTAATTCTAGTGATGAGATACAAAAATTTGATGGTGTTTTGCAAGAAATGCAGAATCAATAATATTTTTTTTAATGACAATATTGCGATAGTGCCTTTATTTACTGATTAAAGATTAATGCAGATTTAAGTAAATACAATTTGCCACCTTTATACACAAATACATACGTCATTAAGTAAAGTACTGGAATACTTTCCAGTGTAAATACACTTAGAAAAAATGTATGGAAAATATCTGTAAGGGATGACTTCTCTGAAAGTGAGATATAGTAGTTATTGATGGCGTGACTTCTTGTAAAATTAAGAATAAAATTTAGAAGAACATATGTATAAGATTAGGTTTATAGGATTGAATTTTTTATGTTCTGCATTTATATGTCTTCTACGTATATGATGCTAAGTTTTCCTGCATTTTTCTATGAGATAGTGCTGCTACATCAATGAGAGGGGAAAACCTTTAGGCATCTGCATAGGTAGTAAGAATGAGATCCAGAGGTCATGCCGTGTAAATAACCATGCTGTGACCTAAGGCACCAAGCTGATTCAGTAAGAAATTGATTAGTTGATATTTCTGTAGTCTCATTCTGTCTGGAGTTATGAAAAATCTTGCTCAGCTGCTCCATGCTTCAGGCATTACTTACAACAGCAATGTCATTCTCATATCTCTTATCTTCCTAAAGGTAGGATAGTTAAAAAAAAATTACTTCAATTTCAAATTTTTTCCCATGACCTTCTGGTGTTTTTCTCTTCTGGTTTTGCTGTCTGAGTTATGATTTTGCTTGCCTGTACAAAAAGAAGAGAAAACTCATTGTTTTACTTCAAACTGAATGAAGCTTTCTGGCTCTTTTTACTTGCCTTTCTATTTAGGAACCCTGGGGAAACTCTAAGGCTAATTTTTGACCATAACAACAAAAATCCTGCTTTTTACTTTAATAAAGCATGGGATTATCTTAGGAACTCATGACTCTGGGGATTTAGTCTTTAAGACTAAGCACTGATTATTACTAAAACCCAAGATAAAAACAATTCTGGTGATTTAGAATAAGCTCTGCCCTTCCAGAGCTGCAGAGTAAGACCAGTAAGCTGAATATTAGCCAGCAGGAATTACTATGGTTTTGCATATATAGAATTATTTAGTTTATCTCTTGAGATGTCTTCATCTTGATGAAAGAAACTACAATTAGTGTTTCAGAAAACTTCACAGATAAGCTCTCTTGCTGGCCTCCCCCCACTAATTGTGGTTTCCTTATCCTGTATGCTCTCTTTATATTACACTGACTCACTCCAAGCCTGTCTTTACAAATCAGGCTTTTCTGCTTCAGCATATTCCAGGATTCTGCCCACTGGAGAGGCTGAGCCAGGGAAACAGCTAAATGTGCATCCTTCTGATGTCAAATGTAAACGGGAATGGTCTTGCCTTGTTTATTCTTAACAAGTCTTGACAGTGGCCCCTTGCAAAAAGACAAGGTTTTCTTAGTAAATGTGTTCGTGAAAAACTTGTTTTGATTGACAACAGTGACAATACCCTGAAGGGATATCATAATGTAATGGAGCTCTTGCTTCTTTTCACACAGAGCAGGAGTAATGTGTGCTGGGGCACCTGAGTGGATGCTCCTTTCTTTCTAAATAACTTTGTGTGTGAGTGGGTTTCTGTTCCTTTTTTTTTTTTTTT
>VYXF01002642.1:682466-715097 GCA_013397295.1 Polioptila caerulea | reverse complement strand
TTTTTTTCCTAGAAAGCATAAATGTTGTTAAAACCTGCTTTGGAGAGAGTTGTGTAAGATGCTAGAAAACATGTAATTGAGATAGTTCTGTCATCTGCACATTTGTCTTTTTCTCCTTTAAATAAAACAAAATTCCTGCTATTGCAGGTTTATGTTTTGCAATATACATTAGCTGGTTGCTTATTCTTGCAGTGTGTTGTATCAATACATCATCAAATGTGACTATTGTGTGTATCTGTCACAATACATGTAGTAATAAATTTATTATTGTCTCTCTTGTTAGAATGTGTTCAGGACATGGCTGCAGCATCTCTACTTCTGAGTAGAGATTTCTCATCATTTCAGATGATTTCTGAAAAAATCATCAAACATGAAATGTCTTATGACGAAGAAACCACTGCATACAGCACATGTATGTGGATATGATGCATATATATACTGCACAGATGTGTATTTATAGTTACATGTTGTAATTATGGTGAAAATTCTGTCAACATTTCCGGTGCAAACATCATTTTCAGGATTTATTACACAGCTATTGGTTAGATCTAAGATAGAATTTGGCAAACAAGGCCTCAGCCTGGGTAGCAAGCCTTCTATAGATTTTTTTTTAAAACGTATTTTTTCATTATGTATACAAAAACAGAGACAGATGTTTGCAAAGTTTTTATCTACGATGCTGTAATTAAAAACCAGTACAGGTTTAAGAAGAAATTTGCTTCACAAAAGTACCTAAGTTAAAAAAAGAAAAAAAAGGAGAAAATAAATTAATGACTCACCTTTCCCAGCATAGCCCACTTTTTTCAGTGCTCCAGGGTTTTTTTTTCCTTTTAATGCTGAGGAAATACCATGTCTATTCTTTTATTTTTCGGCTGTTCCAGGCTTCCAGCAGTCTGAGAACTGCAAGAACTGATGTACTGCAATCCTTGGTGATATTGGAATTGCCCATGAAATTTCATGAAATCTCAATGCTTTGCAGACATGGTAGGGAATATGACATGTTCCTGTTAGAGCTTGGACTTAAATGGTCAGATTCTGTTTTATTCTTGTGTTCCACCATAGCTGGTGGAAAGACCCTTATTCAGATGGACATGGCTAGTGAAAGGATTTGGTTGTGAAAGATGGGGTGCCTTCCACCTTCTAGGCAGGTATTATTCATAGATGATTTTATTCTCACTTACTTTTCCCACTTTTAGACTTAGGTAGATAGTTGGGGTTTTGAGGTTTATTTACTAGAATTAAAAAAAAAAATAAAAAAAATCTGTTGCAATTAAGTTCTAGATACAAAACTGGGACATGAATCAAAACTATTGCAGAGAATGACCTGAACCTGTTACAACAGGTCCATTGGTGGGCTACTAGATTGGCCAGAGAGCTGGAACACTTTTACTGTGAAGAAAGGCTGAGAGAGCTGGGTTTGCTTAGAGTGGAAAGAGAAAGCTTCAGAGAGGCTTTATTGCTACCTTTGAGTATATAAAGGGTGCTTATGAAAAAGATGAAGAAGGACTTTTTACTGTGGCTTGTAGTGACAGGAAAAGGGACAATACATATTCAGACTAAAAGACAGCAGAGTTAGCTTGGACAAAATAAAGAAATTCTTTAAGGGGGTGAGACACTGGAACAAGTTGTCCAGAGACGCTGTGGATGCCCCATCTCTGGAAATATTCAGGGCCAGGTTGGATGAAGTCCTGAGTGTGAGGATGAACCCCTGTAGCAGGGAGTTGAACTAGATGATCTTCAAAAGTCCCTTGCAGACCAAACTATTCTATGATTCCAAAATGAAGAAAATTCCAATTTTAATTTTAAAATGGTCAAAATGAAAGATTCTGCTAGTTGAATCTCTAAGTAAAAAAAAAAAAAAGAAAAGGATTATCATATCAAGTTCCTTAAATATCTTTGTTTCAGCAAGAATAGATTTACACCTAAAACAAATGAGATAAATTTCATTATGTTCCTTCTTGGCAGAGTTGAAATTTGAACTCAATCAGCTTTAAATAAATACTAATTTTATTCTCAATGTCAGTGAAAAGATCTAAAAATATGTCAAAAAAGATAACACAAAGCTACAAGTGGGTACTGTCAGCCTGACCTTGAAGTATATTTGAGATTTCTATCCCTTTACAATTTTGTATACAGAGTGAAGTATGATATCAGAGAGGTCATACTTAAAACTGGAGTTGGATGTAAAAAAGGGCCTTTGAGACTGGCTTGTTATTGTCACTTTTGGTACTGATGGCAACTGATGGTTTAAAACCAATTATCCAGCAGCAACCAGAGTTTTGTGGAATATCTGTGTGATGAATACCTAATTTAAAAACTTTGTGATTATTTACCAAGTATACATATATATACACATACACACACATATATATATATTTAAATAGATGTAAAAAAAACCCTTACAAATCATCCTTTGTATAACTACCTTATATATGAATGTAATAATAATAGAATATATTGATTCAAAATGTAAATTTTACAGAGAGTTTCTTTCATGCCAGCTAATTCACAAAGTTCTTCATTAAGTTTAGTTGAAAAGACAGGGTGGAAAGCACTAATCTTCTCTTGTATTACAAAGTTTTTTTGAATGGAAGGTTTTCCTGTCATATAGCATGAGAATTCTAGGGCTAATGCCCTTTAACTTAAGCCAACACCACAAATTTGCTCTGATTAGCTCAAGAAGAACAAACAAAGCCCAGCTGTGTTCTTGAGATTATAGTCAAAGTTGCAGGTGCTTGCTTTGAAACTGTGGCAATGAACAAAACCACAAACAAACACACATTATTTATTATCCATACAATAGAGCTGTTTGTCAAGTGATTAGTCTCCAGACTCCAAGTTAAGGTGTTCAGATCTGGCATGTTCATTTATGCAATCATTATGAGTGGAGAAAGGTAAACTACCCTGACAGTAAAAGCTGACCTTTCAGTTATTTCCCTCAAATCTGAACTATCCATTTGTCAGCCATGGTGTGTGAACCAATTCTTTTCTATCTATACTAAGGTGCAGCAAGCCTTCAGTTTGGAAAAATTAAGGTGAATAAAGGTCATCAAATCTCTTTATCTGATTGTAGCCAAGAAAATTGCTGAGAGCAAGCAAGTATGCTGCAGGCACATTGGTGATTTTTCACAAATGCCACTGAGTAGAACCTTCAAATTCGGTGCAGTTATAGATCATGGACCAGAATGCACACACGTACACACATAAAGAAGGTTAAAAAAAAAAAAAAAAAAAAAAAAAAAATTAAAATTTTGNAAAAATTAAGGTGAATAAAGGTCATCAAATCTCTTTATCTGATTGTAGCCAAGAAAATTGCTGAGAGCAAGCAAGTATGCTGCAGGCACATTGGTGATTTTTCACAAATGCCACTGAGTAGAACCTTCAAATTCGGTGCAGTTATAGATCATGGACCAGAATGCACACACGTACACACATAAAGAAGGTTAAAAAAAAAAAAGAAAGAGAAAATTCAGATTTTGGTGAGATTATTGCCTCACAGGACACCCAGTGATTGAAGATTTGGTTTTGTTTGCCATTTCATCATTTTAGTCTTTCAGTGTGTCTTGTAACCTCTTCCTAGTCTTTATTTTTATACATTAATATTATCAGTAGTATTGTATTTATATATAGTTAAGCTGTATAAAGACAACTGTAGAAAAGCTATAGGTACACATAAAATTAATTACATTTACAATTCCAAATGATGGCCAGCAAACAGGATAGTAACAATCCCAGGGAGAGAACAAATTAACTCAGCTAGCCAATAAATCAGAACAAGGAAACAATGTTTTCTTTTTCACCTCCAAGAAATAAAATCTGAACCTTCCCAAATGCTTTATGATATAAATGACTCTTCAAAGATGCTCAGAAGATCATGATGTTTGACTGGGTGGTCTGTTTTTGTTTTTTCATGAAGAAAATAATTAAATACATCTTTAGTTTTTGTGTATGTGTTCCAGAAACTATGACCTTGTCAGCTATCAAGACTCAAATATCTCTGATGTCACTACTATTTATCACATTCCAACCAAGAAAATAGCCACCTATTTATTAATTGACTGAGTCATTATCAATAATTACAGTTGTGCTAACTTTGTCTGTTAGGCTCTACAAGACATTGAGTGATGAATAATTGCATATTGCAACTGCAGATGGGTGACCAAAAGCTAATGTTCTGTATCAAAGTATGGGACAAAAAAATACTTCTCACCATCTAATAATAATGTCCTGCTACAGTCCCAGATAAGCTCCTGGGTAAAGGGACCATCATTTGCTTTATTCACCAAATCAACAAGGCCCTGATCTGGTTGACCTCTATACCCCGAGTTTACACCATCTTGTTTTGGGATCTCAGTGTCTTGCATCTCTTGGAAGCATAATGTCCTCCCAACATGGTGTCCCTCCTGTTTCCTACCCTAGGACAGGCAGACAGACACAGATATCAGCAAAATGTAATTCAGACTTAATATGTGTCCAAATACCAACATTTTCATCGATTATTATTTTGCTCTAGGTGTTGTGAGTTAGAAAGAGAAGTCTTGGTTTTCTTCAGTATAAATGTTACTACTAATGAGAAAAAGTATAATATGGAAAGTAATGTAACTAGTTTTTCTTTTATTTCATGGTGATTTAAGACCTAGCAGAATTACAGTGTCTTCCTATAATTTGTCAGATGAGCATTTGAGAACAAAGAATTGACATTTAAGGCAAAAGTACCTCTTCAGCGACCAAAGGCCTTTCTTTTTGATTCAAAACATTTGTGGCAAATTTGAGAGAGAAATTTGCCAAGGTTAATAGCAAAAAGCGATAGCCAACACTGAACTCTGTTTCTGCCTGCATGGATGGACTGCTATCCAACCGCAACTTGAATACGATTAAAAACATAATTTGACTTTGAAATCAAAACGTATCTAACACCTTCCTCCCTAGAGGATCAAACCAGATGTGCCTTGTTTTTATCCTGCTGGCAGCTAAACATAATTTCCTAGGTAGACATCCACACAAATCCTGTGATATCTTAAAAAGTAAATTTCATCAGGGTAAACACATCTCTAAAGCATTAGACCAATGAAATTTTAAACCTCATCTCACAAAGTTGTATTTCACAAAAATGGAAAGCAGTTTTTATTCCTTTTTGCTGCAAATTTTGTGAACATATGGTGTAATGTGGAAACATGGATAGTCAGAACAGTTAGCAGTTGCTGTGGTACTGCTGGCTTATTTCCACTTTACAAATTCATACGAAGCTAAAATATCACGCTGGTGACATATGCTTACCGGCTCTCCATTTACTGCCTGCAGCTATGGGCTCCTGTATTCTAATGGTAATTCTACAATCTGTTCACTGACAGCTCAGGGGGCCAGATGATATGCACACTACTGACAGGGACATCACTTTCATGAAACATTTACTTCTCTGCACCTGAATATTGGAGTAATCATATAGAGAGTCGACACACCATGAAATAGAGTTAGACTGAAGATTCTGAGAAGAAAATAGCAGACTGTCACTCAAAATAAAGTTCATTTTATACCCAGCAGAGCTAGGTTAAAAGACATTTCCATACACTGAAAATGCTTTCCATCCTTAAAGCTGCAGTTTAAAAGAAAAATGTTTTCCTCATATTTTTCTTCGGTGGCTCCAGGGATAATTACACTCCAAGACTTGCATTTGAGAATGAAGTCAGAATTACAGTGGGTGGATGGGCACTGAAAATTCAACCCTGCCACCTTGTCAAGAGCACCACTAAACCACCCTTGGGCAGCTTCGCTTTATCTGCTGCCAGGTTGGCTGTGGGGTTTTGAGCACATGAAGGCCATTTGCACAAAGCCATCCCTCAGATCAGATCCTCCCACCTTACCGAGGCAGCAGCACAGGGGCAGCTGAGCTTCCCCTGGTGGATTGGTGCCCAAGAGAGTGTACAGCATGGGATTAGGTGCTGGGCACATACAGCCATGAGCAGCCAAAGGAGCCAAAGGATTGGGATCAACTGCTCAGAGTGAGAACTGCTGGACTGTTCCAGGCACGGTTGTTAAGAAGCATATTCAAGTGAGACATGGCAAAATGCATAATGCATTGCATAAATGCTACATTTTACAGCAAAGGTGATGATCAATTCCAAGGCAAAAGGTTAATTTAAATATTCAAAAGAAATTGTGAAAATGCCTAAAAGGCCAAGTAATATCTTTTCCCTTTGTCACTCCCACCAGAAGACAACAACCAATTATCTCATATTATGAAAGAGGAATAGAGCAGTAAAACAAAACAAAGATTATACCCTTGCTAACATAGACAGGTCAAGGATAAGCATGTAATGTGTGAGCTAGCAGTTGGTAAGCATGGAAATCACCTTTCCAGGACCCATATTACCTATGAATAGAAATATAATGCTGCCATTTATATATTTTATATGTCTTGGCCCTTGTGAAAGTAATTATGAGCAGAGATGGCACTGGCGAAGAAATTTAAAAATTACTAGGCACATGGGAATAAAGTTAAAAGCTGAACTGGAAGACACAGAATTAAATATTATCAGAAAAGAAAAACAATCATGAGAAAAAAAGAGAGATAGCATGAAATCTTTCCACATTAATGTACCACTGGACGTGAAACATCACATGAATTTAGAAGGAAAACACATAGAAAGCAAAATGGAGATTGCTGAGAAGTAAAGCTTGTGATTGCCACTGCAGATGATCAAGAACCCTCCCTGTCAGTCCCTTGTGATGGTCCATTGAAAATCTGATTTTTGCTCCAGTGAGGAAAACTACCTTGATTATGCTCTGTTGGAATTATCATATGCTAGAACAATGAAGTCTGGTTCGACATCATCAAAATGTCTTATCAAATATCCGTGTATGTAACATGAATCTTCATGGATGCTTCTCTGATAACTGCTCCTGTGATTATTTCAACCCTTTTCCAAATTCTGATTCTCTATGTATTGTCAGTAGTCAGATTGCATAAAACAGTCAATGCTATTAATGTCAAGTTATAAAGGTTTTATTCTATAATATCTGGTGCTCTAAAGAATTTTTCTCATAGTATCTCATAAGAAACTCACATATGCTCCTTGTGACCAAGAAAAGATTACCAGAGATTATTTTTTTTTTTCTTTTTTGGAGAATCTTTCAGCTTGTTTCAGAATGACAACTGTAATTGCATAATTTTGTAAGTATTACAGGGATCACATATCCTTGAGATGTCCTGTGTTCAAGATTTAAACAGCTTTCACTTGTGTTGTAAAGATGTAGTACAAGCAATGTACTTTGGGTGTACTGATTAGAACTTTCTTCACCCAAAGGTATTTATATGCAAGATTTGCATACAAATGCAAATGGAAATGT
Organism: Polioptila caerulea; assembly: GCA_013397295.1. NCBI lineage: Eukaryota > Metazoa > Chordata > Aves > Passeriformes > Certhiidae > Polioptila > Polioptila caerulea. The sequence goes on along the minus strand of VYXF01002642.1, from coordinate 707,750 downwards.
CTGGATTTTTCTTTTGGAAAAAACTTTGAAAAAACAGGAAAAATATTTTTATCTACCTGAACAGTTATTATTAAACAAAAATTAAAAATTAATTGGAAGCATAAAAAACCTTCTGCTGTTGTTTTTTTCATTCACTTGCTCAAGCAACGATAAAGTACAGAGAAGAATAATTGAAAAAAATGAATTTTTCCCCAAAAATACTTTTAAAAAAATAAAATACCAAAAAAGAGACCTAAGAATACTTGAAAGATCCAAATGTAGCTACTTTTTAGTCTATTCCGAAAATTCAGAGAAAATATATAATGTTTTCAACCAAGTATACTAGCTACATTTTATAGAATTACCTGGAAAATTTATCTGCTTATACAACAGCAGGGATGGCTTAGGGCAATGTTACCATGTGGCTGGAGCCTGCTACAGAATGCAACAGAATGTGTACACACATTATATTACTTTATGGAACATTTGTTTATACACCTCCTCTTTTTATTTATTCAAATTTACAGTAGTATCTTAAAATTTTATTGTAAAAAATGCATTTATCTTATAATAAAATATCCTCTGCTTGTGCTGGAAGATGAAGAGACAGAGCACAAAATCTCTTAATTATTTTTCCCCAGTTTTAAGTTCTTTCAAACACACTACAGTACAACTTTGTTTTAGAATTTCCCGAAGCACTTTCTTGCAGTATTTCCTCTAGAGTGGATGCCATAAATGCAAAGAGAATGAGTGAATGCCACGTAACTGCTGTCCCAAACCTGGAATGAAGGATAGCACTGTGATTATATTTTTATGAGGTAATTAATTTTACATCTCAATTGCAGTTTTAAAAACTGAATTTCAGCTTGAATTTCAGGGATTAATATACTGGGGTATAAAGTGGGGAAAACAAGATATTGTGCTGTGTCGTTAAGAAGTTTCAGATGGATTTTGAAGACTCATCACTGCAATATTCCTGAGAAACTGGAGGAAAACACAGATTTCTATGTAAAATATACAGACTGCTCATATTTGAAACTTTTTGCATTTCCTTCTATGATATGAGACACTTTTTTGGGATCCTTTTGTTAATCTGTAGGACTAAATAAAAAGGAAAACATATGACACAAAAAATAATTTTATCACATAATGACATGTGACATAAAAAATAATCCTGTTAACATCCACACCTGGAAATCTTGAAGCAACCGAGCTCTTTACCTTGTTGTACCACCCCAAGCCTCCCATAAGTGATGCAGCCAGATGGTGGCACGTGGAGGAAGTTAGTTTGTACCTAATACTGTGCTTTGGTAGGTCTCTGCTCTGTATATTTGTCACTGGCAGTGACTTTTTCAGCTGCTTTCTCATCCTCTTCTTGCAGCACTGGAGCTTCACAGACTGGAATTGAACTCACTGAGGTGCAGCCAGCAGAGACTTTTCCCTAATGCTGTCTGATGGCAAGTCCCACACTGCTCCTCTCCCCTGAAGGGGAACTGATGGAGTTGCTCTGTCCCAAAGACCACGCTTGGCTGCTCCTTTCTGCCTAAAATTTTCCCAGGTCATGCTTGAACTGGCAAATGTTTTGGACTGATGACTTCACATCAGTGTTGTTCTGAGGCTTCTTTTCTAGCACTCAGGCCTTAGTGCCTGGACAGTGAAGCTTGAGGATGGTGCCTCATTTACAGTTTTATGTTACATGTATGTTTTGGAGTCTCTGAACCTTTCAGGCTATATCACTGATTTTATGGAATTGGGAGGTAGGTATGGCTTCGAAGAAAGTTACCTATGAAATGAGGGCACCTGTTGTTTTCATCCCATGGAAAATGTAAAGTAAACATTTTTTTAATCAAGTGGTACTTTAAAAATAATTTTCTAAACCTTCTTTCAGAAAGATAATCAGGATAAGTACAACATATTTGGATCCTGAAGGTTACGCACAAAATGAATGCAGCTCTTCATTTCTGCACAAGTTGCTGAGGCTCGTGGGTGCCTGGGTTGTTTTGCAGAGGACAATTTGGCCCAGATCCTTCATGGCACAGAACACAGTTTTTACCTCTGCTCTGGGGCAAGCAGCCTGTGAGAACTGGGATGGGACTGCCCATGACTTTTGTGAACCACCACCACTTCATGCTAGTACAGGCACCAGGCAGGCAACACTGGGAGAGGCTCATGGTGTAATTTGGCTGCTGCCTGTTTAGGAATCCAAGGACATCATTTAACTTCCAGGATATACTAACTCTGCATTCTAAATAACTGCACTACCACCTTGATGATTGAATATACTTTTAGTGTCCTATTTAGGTCACTACAGATCTTTTTTGGGGATGAGCGTCCAAACAAAGCAGTACCTGCCCAAAGGTATTACAAATGTTAGCGCAGTTAAATGGCCCATCCTGTTCATACTGACATCATGAATCAAAAATTACTTTTGACATTGATAAAGCAAGTAGACCTTCAAAGCAGATAGACGCTAAAATATAAAGTTCAGTTAAAAGCAGGAGTCCCTTGTACTGAGTGTTTTCTCAGAGTCTTTTTGATTGTTTAGAGACAGCTCAAATGCCCAGTTTAGCGTTTTTTTTACCAATGCTTGGCTGCTGATTCAGTTGTGTCAAAGGAGCCATTTTACAGACTAGGGAGTACGATGTCTCATCACAATATTTATCTGCCCATTTCTGCTCAGCTTCCTATTTTCCTTTAGCTCCAGCTGTAGGTCAAAAACATCCTAATAATTCTGGTCTATGACATGACATATGTGTGGCACCCTTATTCACCCCACAACTGAAAGATTTTTCCTTTTTTGTGCCTTCCTTTCTGGTAAGTGTTGACAAACAACAAAACAGCATTAAATACTCATCTCTTTTCTTCCAATGCTTGGAGCAGTGGCATGTATTTTTCCTCTTTCCCTTTTTATTTCCATTAGAGATTTTTGCTCTTGTTTTTCCTTTATTTATCCCCAGGGGTACCTCTATACATGGACTCAGCATTTGTCTTTTTCTTTTTTTTCCTGACTGTACAAATTGGATTTCTTCATGTTTGTTTTTCGGTGATTGGAGAATGTTACTAATGCTCATTTACTCCAGTTCTTGGTTTTACTCTTATATCAGTGGTAGTATTTCCTTACTGACAACTTCACTAAGTGCAGCATCACTTCATTGAATTTCATGCTGGGCGCAACATAAAAAACCCTCTTTCCTTATAAAGTTAAAGTGATTCTTTTTTGACAACACACATCAGAAAGACACTACAGAATAGTGAAGTCCCAAACTGACTTCTTCAAGCACTTCTCCAATCAAATTAAATTTGCATATTTGGGTAGAAAAATATAAAAAACAAAGCTCTCTTAATTGATATACGAACCTCTACTCTACAAGCTCCAGCTCTGATTCATGCTTCTTCCTTTTCTTAAGCCAAAAGTTACAATGAAGAAATGCTTTTATGAACCCACTTATTCTCCACAAGCCTTTCTCCATCACAACCAGAATGGATGCACTTTCTCCAGCACTGCATTCCTCGGTTCACATCATCACTTTGATGAGTCAAGCTAGGCTGCTCTGGCTACTCTGAATAGTCCTGTCATGTATTCTGGAATTGATGGGATCTCTGGGAAGTTCCCTTCAGTCAATCCTTTCACTGCATTTGAGGTATTTCCTGTCAATGTCCTAAAAACACTTCCAGTTGTCTTATTTACCTACCCATTTACTACTTGTCCCTAATCAAGTATAGAGTAGGTTGCTGGCTGGCCTGCTTTATCCTATAACAGCAGAATGAGTCACAGGACTGAGTCCTGTGTGAAGGAATCATCTATATGCATGGCTGTTCATGTTTAGAAGAAAAAAAGCTATGCTGTCCAAAACCTCAAACTAGAAACTGATTTAACAGCTGTTTTTTCTTCACATTTCTCTAGAAATTGCTTGAAGTCTTGACAGAAAGATGGTAACTATTGATGGACTGAAGATAATAACCATGGGAAGAAAAAGGACTTGTAATTAGATTCCACTCACAACAACAAAAATCAAGGCAATCAATCCCCCCAAAACCTAAATGTCCTAATTCTGTGACTCTGCCTATAACAGCCTACCTGTTTTCATGTTTTACCCTGTAATCCCAGCCAGGCAGATACTTTGCATTCCCTCAATTCAAACATTATTAGCTCTGAGATTATAACAAATTGTAACACTTTTACACAGTCTAAAAGAAAATTTTCTTATTTAGTCTGAGATCTGTCAATTCTGCCTTTTCTTGGCATAGATCCTCTTTCCAGCCTCGGGTCTGGGAGGTGCCAGGTGCCAGCTCAGAGAGTCACTGACTCCTCACCTGCAAGGGCTGCTCCCAGTGCACAGAGTCCAATGACTTCACTGTCACCTTCACTTGGTGCTCACATTATGGCTCATCCCAAGTGTGGTAGGGCCAACAGGAACTGCAGGAAGGGCAAGTCCCTGTGCCCAGGGCCCAGACCCCCTCAGCTGGGGTGCAGCAAAGCCAGGCCATCTGCTCTGAGACTCCTATCCACGTGCAGGCAGGCTCCATGTGGACAGCAGGCTCATTTACATATGTCAAAGCAACACCGAGGTTTTAATTGGAAATGTTAATGGACAGAAAAAATAAATGGCAGTAGATTTTGATGGAGCAAGAAGTTAAAGTAACTCTGGGGCCATGTGGCTGCTACAGAGTCATCCAAATTCACTGCAATTCTGCTTATTTCATTACCAGCATATCTTCAGAGAGAAATCATTTCAGACTCTGGCATAATAGTTTAAAGAGGAATAACTCTTCTTGCAACACTGTGAACTGATGCACTTAATTTAGAACAAGGGCATATTTTGCAATTAAATCTAAAATAAAGTAAGCAAACTCTGAATAAATTAGGATTTCTCTAAAATATGAGAAATCATATAGTGAGTTATTCAGGTCTGGCCATTCCAGAATGGCTCCTTCTACAGAAAAACTAGTATCAGGTGTGAGTTTTGATGTGAGATTGGGTAAGATCTTGAGCAAGATACTTAAATTCTCAGTTACACTTCTCTTTATAAGAAATTCTTTTCTAAACCCTTATTGTTTCAACAGCTCATACAGTAGATGGCTTTGAGGCTTAGAAAGTCAGTATTTTAAAATAACTGCTTATAATATACATAATAATTTAAGCATTTAGGACTTGAAAACCATTCCCTTTGGAGCCCTTGAGAGAAATGTTATATATATGCAAAAATGCAGATGTTAGTAGGAGCAGCATGTACATATCCAAGAGCAACATTTGGCCCCCTTAAGTCAAATGAAAAAACTTTCACGCTTACATGCACACTCACAAACCCACCCTGCTGTGAAACTAGATATCATTTTCTGATTAAATGCTTACTCAGTCTGTCTGTAGCACAGAGTGACTGCAATAGCAATAAAGCTCTGATGTGGCATAGATTAAACCTTGAGGACTTTGTGATGGTATATTTCTAGATAATTATATAATCAATAAGAATAACACTTATCTCTTACAGAGCAACTTTTATCTTAGAGTTTTAGGTTGTGCCAGCATGTAAGGTTTAACTCTGAAAACAAAACAATTTAATTTGGTGGAAGAATGCCGTTATCTCATGGAAATGGACTTTCTGCTGCGTTCTATTTCTTTTATGGAATTGAAATTACAGATGTCTTACTCTGTGTTTGCTGCAGCAAATGAAGATGATCCTCAGCAGAGCAAGCGTAAAAGAAGAGAGAATGCAGAGATTGTGGGGGTGGTCACGTGTAGAGACTCGTGGCTATTTTTCAGCATGAGGCATTAAAAAAGGCAAATCTTGGGTTCTTTGAGGCACAAAGGGGCAACAGGGAAGTGAGGAGTCTCCTATGTGCCCTTGGGTGCCCCCAAGCTGGGATTCTGAAGAGGCTGTGAGCATCCTGCCGTGGTGTTCCTGAGCTCTCTGTGCTCCAACGTGCCTGGGGCGAGTGGGGAGGAACTCTTTGGTCTCTGCTCTCCCTTGGCCTCAGCTGGGCGAGGAGCCACATACTGAACCCTTCAGGGGCCGATGTAACATCACTCCCCAAACTCCTGAGGATCTCGTCCTCCCACAGCACCTCCCTCTGTGCCCTGCAGAACAACCTCCTGCAGGCAGGGGAGCTCTCACTACAGCCAGCGGGGTTTCCCAGGAGCCTGGAAAGGCATCGAGACGTGGGCAGTTTCCCGTCTGGTACTTTTTCTTAGCCATAGCTTCTCTGGCACTTATGTGAAATTCAGAAATTTTATTTGCATGTTTTCCTGCTGGAGGAAGTCGCTTTAGTGGATGATTGAAGGCAAAATTTGGCAGTTTTAATACTTACAAATCCAAATTTTATAAACAAAGTTTTAAAATTATCTAAGTCCTACACATTAAAATGAAAGGTTTCAAGACAAAATTATGTACTGCGTCTAGATTTATCTTTGTTCTAAAAGAATTAGATAATCAAAAGAGTAAACATATATGTATTTTAACTAATTAAAAAGGATGAAAAATCTTTTGATTGCCTCTGGTTTGTGTTTTTCAAACAACTCATTCACATACAAATTTTTTCCACTCTAATTTCGAAGCACTTTAGATAATGTTATAGTTAGGAACATATTTTGCCCAGCTTTATTAAATAATATAGAATATTAAACTCTTCCAAGCCCTTTCCCCTAGCTATGGACTCTTCCCAACCCCAAATCCATTTTAGGATTAAATCTTATCTCCTCATGTTCTGACTTGTCCAGGAAAAACGGAGGCCCCTGGTGTGGTTGTCCATTCACAACTCTTCCCTGGTTCTGATCAGAGAGGGTCTGGGCGTGTTTCAGTCCTCCACACTGAAACCTCTTGGAGACCACTGGGATCTGTGTGAGCTGTGACTTGGGCTGAGAGCATTGATAGCACATGCAAAATGATGACTGAAAAATGTGATAAATGTGATAATATTATACAATTAGGATAAAGTGATGTTAAAAGGGAATTATAAATGCTGTCCTTCAAGAGTGAAACAAACAGTTCAGTCACAACTCATCAGCTATTCCTAGGAGACATCTTAAACTGGATGTTTTGACAAAATTTCACTAATATGGTTATTCTCAGTGACTAGCAGAGACACTGATATAGGATTTTTCGAGGGCCATCTGGTTTGTCCATTGGTAAAAAAAAGAAGATAATTTTATCTCTATTACTTTGACAGACCACTAATTTGTTTTGATGTAATTAATATTGGCTCAGCACCAGTGAAGCTTTATTAAATTTAGGGGAAAAATTCTCCTGGCTTTAGACACTGAAAACTATTAAAGAATCAAGACTACAGCTATTATATTGGGATTTTCTGCCACTGGTTACAAGCACAAAATAGAATAAAAATATTTATACATATGGATTGAAATGTGTAGTGAAATTCAAATCAGAAAAACTGCATGTCTTCCCTTGCTTTTTAAATCATAATTTATAGTATCTGAGCAAAAAATATGTTTTTATAAAAATGAAAGCCCCACTAAAAAACAGGGAGGAGCAAAATGTGGGGTTTCTCACCACAGCAGTTTAATCATTAATTACACTTTAAAAAGGAGGCCAGTTTCCAAGACTTTCTAAATTGTGAATAGAAAAACTGTTCCAAAGAATGATTCCAAATTGTGGTGGAATTATATTTTCTGCAAGAAGCACTTCAACAGTGGCCTCTCACTCTCCTTTGACTGTCAAGGAAAGCAAATGATATTCACCTATATCAGGGACTGGTTTGATTTTTTACCTGGCTAATCCTGGCCCTGTTACAAGCCTTGGTAGGGCTTTGCCTGCTTGGCAGGTTCAGCCGACCCGGCGGGTCCCAGCGTGGCACAGGTGAATAGCGACAACGGAGACAAAGGAAAAAGGAGGTCTCTGAGAGGGCTGGGGTAGCAGCAAGAATTCATTGAAAGCTCCCTAAGGGACCTTCTCACCTCGAAGCCCTTGCCAGCCAGAGCACCGACGGGCAAGATACAGCACCTTGTAAGGGGAGGTGGGGACAGGGGATGGGACCAACCAGGGCACCTCAGAGGGTGACCTGACTGTTGAATGATACATTCCACAGCCAATCTCTCCAGGATGGAGGAGGATTCCCCAGGTCAGGACCTATCACCAGGCATTCTTCAGAGAACTTTCCAGGACCTGGGTAGGGCTCCAAAGTGACTGTCCTGCCCTCGCGGGGGAGAGGAAATAGGGTACAACCAAATACAAAACTTCTGGGGTACATGGAATAAACTATTAATACATAATTTGATTATGAGGCACACCACTACATTCACCTTGTTAAATTTAAGGTGTACCCTTCTGTTTTTCTCTTTTGTCTTTCTAGGAAACTGAGGTAGAAGAGCCTTTAAAATATTAGATGTCAAGAATCTACTGTTGTAAAAATTCCCTAAGAATTTCCCAAAACTGTCAAGTAATGACTTGCAAATTGACAACTTTTATTTGATATTCCATCAGCAGAACTCCTAATAGCCTTCCCACAGAAAGAACTTGTGGAAACAGAAACCCTGGTCATTGGTTGGTTGGTTGGTTGGTTGGTTGCTCTTTTACACAAGGAATTTTATAGGAAGGTCAGATTCTTACATTGCTGTGCTAAACTGCCTGTTGAAGTTTTGTTTGTACAATAAAATACATAAAAATTAAAACTTCAAAAGAAATATGCTTGTCCCTTCATTGTGTTATTGAAATCTCATTTTTTTGGGGAGGAATATAAAAATAATTTCAAAAACTTTGATATGAACAATTAATGAAGATGATAATTAGTCACAAAATGCTAAACTAGTTGTCAGGAGGAGCAAGAAACTATGAATGTAGATATTTTAGGGATGAACATACAAAGTAATTATCCAGGTTCCCATCAGACTAAGAATGGACCTGGAAAGTACCTGTATACATTGGGAACAGGAGAGGCTGGGGCCTGTATCTTGCCCAGCACCGAGTGAGTTCATGAGCTACACCTCATGTGGAAGTGAGAACAGTACTTGCTCCAGTCTCCAGAGAGAATGAAATTATTATTTAGACCAGAAAATTCCCAGTTCAGAAGGAATATATTTTTTGTTTAGGATTCAAATGCATGAATTTTGTGAATTTCAGAATGCTAATTGCTAATTACTAATACTGATTCCCTTAATTACACAGATTGTTAAGGAGTTGAGAATATAAAAATATGGAAGATTTTTCCTGAGCACCAAACACAAACAATGATGCCACATTATTGTGCTCTTGAAAAAACTTATTCTACTACTGTATTAGCTACTGATTTCTGCTATGGGCTATTTCATAGAGACATAGCCTTCATCTATTAGCAGTAGGTGCCTGGGTATCAAAAGAACAAAGATGAGAAACATATGCTTCTAGCTAGCCACTATAAATTCAAAATAAATAGAAAATCAAGTGGGAATGCAATTAAATTACATATATTATTGAATGACATGAAAGAATTCATTTTTCTAATTATGTTCAGGCTCACAGAGATGAGAGATAACATCAGAGATGATCATGAATGAAGAAAAGTGATTTTACACTAGACTGGAGAAAAATTCTGAGAAGGAATCATAAAGAAAGTCTTGACACATCCTTACAAATGAGAATTTTCACTGAGGACAAGAGTTTTACTTGCTATACTAAATAACCCAGGTGTTCTTCACTGAGAAACTCACCTGATTTTGCCCTAGGTGGTTTAAACTTCTGTTAAAAAATGAGTCACAAGAGATCTGCTCTCCTCTACATTCTCTCTAGAAATTGTTTAATTAATTGTTAGAAAGATGACATTTTAATTAACAATGGAAATTCTTAGGGTAGGGTTTTCCAGGAAAATTCTAATATTTTTTATGATGGGCTTTATAAAAGATTTGCAGCTGGCATAAAATGTTAATAAAAACAGATAAAATGAGGAAAAGTAGTAGAGATATCTGAGTCCTTTTTTTTTTTCCCCACAGATGCAAAGCACAGTTCTTCTTAAAATGGAACAGAGAGACAGTTCTGCACAAACTCTAGAGGCAAAGTCTCCTGACATACCTTTGTCATGTAAATCATGGGCGACTGAGCTTTCAGGGTCCTTCACAGCCAATTTCCATTCTACTTTCCATTCTCAGAAATAGGATTAGACTTTCACCACCTGTCAAATGATAAGGCCCTACTCAGCCCTTAGTAATTTCAGAACATGCATTATTCTTTCTCCATCATGCACACTATGGTCAGGAAGTGCTTTTGACTTTCCCAGTGGAGTACTTTTGTAGTAGAATCCATGTTTTCTCCTGCCCACATCCTTTGTATTTTCCTTGGGACAGAGAGCATCAATTCCTGGGTGTAGGTGAAGTGCATAGCACAGCAGGAGTCTGTGCTTGAAAATGGGCCTTTCTGCTTCAGATTTCCATTCCATGATCCCACTGACAGAGGAAGTTCAAGAGGCTTATGCTGTCTGAAACTCCACAGTCAACATTGTCCTGGCATTGAAAGTTTTTGCCTATGGCTCCTCAACTGTGAGTACAGGCATAGTTTTGGGTAGCAGGATGGACATAGTTCAAGACAAACTGTTATATCCAATAAAAACTGAATGAAACAACAGTAAAACCCTTGCTGTTTTAGAAGGCCTTAGCAGTTTTTACTAGTGGTATTTTTCTCAGGGATGAGCATGTGAAAAAAGAAAATAGAAAGAAAAAATCTCCAAATATAAAATAAAAACAAAAGCAATAAAAACAATGGGAGGAAGTAAAGTTTGTACTGGTTCCCACAAATACCAGTGAATTCTGTCTAAAACCCTAAAAATTTGATTTTTTTCACCTTTATATTTCTACCAGTTTCCCATTTCTAAAAAGCTGTTAATACAAAGACATCTTTTATGTATCTGCAACATGTGAATTTTTCTGATCTTAAGGTTACTGACTTAATGAAATGGAGACATGAATTAGCTGCAGTCAGTTATTGATGGACACATATGTATATGCCTGGAGAAAAACAAGAGATTATTTTCTCAGTGCATTCTTCTTAGATAGCCTAAATCTATTTTCATCCTTTCATGTTGTACTCACTTAAGCACATGCACACTGGTGACTTGCATTATCATGAGATACTCTCTGGCTATCTTGGGAGCTGGAAAGTGCTGTTGAGGGAACCCTTCAAATTCCTCAACAGCCTACTCAAGCTGTTTGAGAATGAAAACAAGTGTGCTTTCTGTATTGCAAAAATACTGTCACAATGCCTGACTTTCAGTCTAACTTTGGTGTTCCCTGACTCTTAGAGCCAACACCTACTGGTGTAATTCATCTGGTTTCAGTCGAATTGTGTCAGCAGAAAATATGGTCCTCAGTGCTTCACACTGCAACTTCCACCTTGTTTTAAAATACTGTTACGTTTAACTTTTTAAGGGCAAAAAAAGAGAGGGAAACACATCAAATCTGCACAGCTTCAGAAGTTCATGATTTGTAGCCATAACCTAGATTCTCCAAAGTTTTCAGAGGAATTTACCACACCTGCTCTCCTTCTGTTTCTCTTTCTTCTGGATACTGACCTGGCTTTGCCATGAAAAATCACTTGTTTACTTGGTCAAACCTGCCATGTTCCAACTTACTCCCCAAACTCTCTATCCTTTAATATAATTTCAAACCACTTTGTGTTTTTTTGGTTTGGTTGGCTGGTTTGTTTGGTTTGTTTGGTTTTTTTTTTTTTTGCTTTCTTTCAATTCAATATGGTACAGCTCCTTTTAGCCTTCCCCAAATGTTTGGAGAGTAAAGGCTGGAAGCTGTTCCACTGTGCTCTCTTTTTCCTTCTGCTGCTTTCAGAACTGAGGTCTGAGAAAGCCCCTATCACCTGATGTACAAATTATTAACTAATTCTGATTTATGTTTTAATTGCATTGATTTAGATCTAGGTCTCCTTATAGAGAGTCTGAAATGAACACATCGATCTTAACATTGATTTTCTTTTTTTTTTTATTGGGACAGTACTAGTGTTTTTGAGGTTTCATGTCATCATGATCTAAAAAAACAGTTACAATCTCAGCTTTAACCTAGTTTGGAGTAGTCCTAAAAGAAAGTCTGAAATCCTAGTGGTTTCTTGAAGCAACAGGTTTTTTGAAGTATTCTATTAGATCAGAAGATTTCTCCAAGACTTTTGATTAAAATAACATTCATCACTTAGGTCAGTATAATGTATGTTGAGATGAAGAGCAGGTAAGCTGATTGCTGTAACTACAAGTTCACAAAATAAAAATTGAACAATTTGCTATAATTTAGAAAGTTGAACATGATGCACAAAATTATATATTTTATTTGAAGGTCAGATAGCATCTATCTAATCAGGATTTAAAATCTGATTGAGAAGAAATTGTATCATAATTATTTTCCCATAAGAGAAAAAAGAGGGAATAAAAGAACCTAAACCATCTCTGAGGATTTTGAGAAACTCTGAGTAGAGCTGCAGAGTAGCAAGGGAAAGCTACAGACACTATTTGTTTCAAGCTTGTAAAAATAAAAAGTTTTAAAATTCACTGAATGCTTTTTTTCAAGCAAAAAGTGAAAGATACCAAATGTTTCCATATGCAAATCTTTGGGGTCCAGTTTACCCTCAGTAAATTTCTTTGGGTTTCAGTGAAGTTGCTTCATAGATAAATGTTGCCCTTGCTCTTTTCAGTTCCTCCACACATCCTTTTATTAGACCGAATTTCAAGATTTTAATTAAATAAACTTTCATTGCTTTAAAGAACTTTTATTTGGGATCTAAAGGGTCTCTGTACTTAAACAGAAAAGACATAGTTCAGAGCACTGTCTGCCACCTTCACTTACCTTTCTGTGTGCAGCCTTTTTTGTGCTGCTGTATTGACTGTGTGTCACTGACAGACGAGCCCTTACAGACCTTGAAGCACCCAGTCATGGGTGCCTTTAAGAAAACATATGTAAAAAAGAGAAAGAAATGTGTAGTCTGTGGAGTTTATGCTATATCTGCCCAGGACTCTGGCAATGCTCTTGACTGATTCACAGAGAAAGGAAAGGGGTTTTTACTTCTGCCTGTTATTGTGATACTGGACAAATCCTTTTATTTCTCTGGGTTTTTTTTCCTTTCTGTTCTCATGTTTTTCTTATTTGTCCTATTTGTTTAGAACCTGATTGCCTGTCTTGACTATTTACTTTCTTGGCATATTCAAAATGATTGTGCATTGAACTATTGGAAGACCAAGAGAACACAAAAATGTTACCATCTGAGCCAGAGTCCAGCAACAGCTCCTTCATGTAGGTGGGAATTGCAAGCACTCCTCACTCATTTTATATGTTGGGTTAGGGTGCAGCACACTGAGACTTACATTCAACTGGCATTCTTATAACTATCCCAGTGAAACATAGTCATAAATTACAAATAAAATACAGTAACAGTCATGAAAATCTTAATTGACAAATGTCATCAAGGTCCTCTGTCCTTTTTCAAAATTTCTTCTTTCTGCATTGTGATAGACACTGAGTACTGGTAAGCCTCAGCAGGCAATGTTGTTTGTGTTTGGAGTAGTCGTTGTATGGACTTTTTTAGTGAAATGGGATTTTGTTTTTGCCTTTAGATTTGCTCATAGAAGAATTACTCCCTGATCATAGGAGTTTTACAGAAAATATGACAGATCTGAATGACCACTGTGACCTTTTCTTTGGCTTTGGAATCATGTTTATAGGTATTTAATTCAATTTCCTTTTGCCTACACATGGAGATCACATCACCAAGTTCATACTTAGCTTATATATGGTGTCTTCTGTGACTGACTTTTTCCCTTGGAAAATTTGACTACAAGCTCCTGATAACCCATGAGAGAGTTGTTTTTGCAGTCAAGTATCTATAATACACTCTATACAACCCTCCTTCTGGTCTTCTTTTTAACCCTTACAGAACTAGAGAGAATGAGATCTTTATGGCCTGATCCTGTGATTTCAACACAAAATGTGCATGTATAAAACAGAAATCTATGAACATAAAACACTGGCCTGAATTTACAATCCACTGAAGCAAAATTCTTCCTATTCAATCTGTTTCAGGGACAGTAGGCACCTTTCTATTTGCAGGAGGAGATCCCTGAGGAAATTGACACTTTTGTTGATTCCCTGTAGTTTTCCTGTTCAAAGGAGAAAATGTATATATCTGCAGCCCAGATGAAAGGAATGCTGTATCTTTCTGTGAGAAAACAAAGAGACCTTGAAAAGTTAATCTTGAGAGGAAATAGTAACTTCTGACCACTTTCACAAAATAAGTCCTATTTAATCATCCTACAGAATTTGAGAGAAAAAATGTCTTTAAGGTTATTGTGACATTTTCCACATCACTTTATAAATAGATGGTGGCACAAGTTCAAAAACAGTATCTCTGACTTAAAGGAAATCATTTCTGACTGGCTTCATCAGCTTTGAGCTGGGGGTGTGCTAAAAGCCTTGCAAAAAGGTTATTACCATTAGAAAGAAAACCATTTAGAAAAACATCTTGCACAAGTGAAATGAGAAGCCAAAAAGATGGAAAGAAAAAAGATGCATTATTTCTATCTAGTTCTCACTTTGTTCTGAGGCTTATTTTTTAAAAAAGTGATAAAAATATTTATATAGATTTTTTTATGCATTAATATTCTTTTCCAATAAGTTATTAAGTGAGGAAATGCAGTTATTTTTCCTACTTTTTGTTGTTTCATACTTCTTTGTAAGATTTTAATTTTGGGAAAAAATATTAGGATTACATGTACAAAGAGTTGGAAAAGACCTAGAAAAGTACTTTTGACTACAGCTTGTGGAGATGGACTCATGTTGGAGTGTTAAGCTCAGGAGGAGCCTGTCCACCAAGTACCAAGGTGTCAAGGCTGCCTCAGCACACATGCCAACTGCTTTAAGCTGTCACAAATTAATCTCCACAAGTGAGAGATTTTGCTGTGCTACTAATTTCAAAAATGTTTCTTCTTGATGACATAGTGAGCAATATAATAGAAGGAAAATGTTCCCTTTCAATTGTCTGGCATAAATCTTTCAGCTGAAAATTCATAAAAACCAAAGAAAATGTCCATTGGATGAAGTTTCTCAAACAGACTCTACATCAGCTGTCTTTGTGTCTCACCAGAAGATGAGGCAATATCTTGGGGGTTACAATATGACAGAGCAGATCCTATAGGAGTGAAATACCAAAATCTAAGATAACCTCTAAATGACTTTCATCATTTATGACATTGACAATGGGCTGAACATGACACCATGAGAATTAGAGAGATTTGTCTCATTGTCTGACTGTCTCTACATCTTTCAGCAGTAAATAGATCTCAAGTGAGAATCAAGGTTACACCATATAAAAAATATAACACTTGAAAATTACAAGCTGAACCGAAAGATAATGCATGAGCAATGGTTTTCAGATTCAGACATTTATTTTGTTAGTTACACATCAACATGTACATTGAGAACAAAAGAGTGAAAGAAAAATGAAATCAGTTTTTTCCACAGAATCTAAAGTTCAAAATCTGTTATGTGGAACAAATTTACATTGTTTGTAAATATTTAGAGTGTGACACTCCAAATAGGAAACTAGAGCAAATTATAAGTATTGAAATACCAAAGGATTGAGTGATGTACAAGATGTGATCTACCCTCCTCCTAGGTAAATGGGCCCAGAGCTCTGTGCTATTAACAAGTGGCAAGGAAGATTTATCATCTCCAATCTGCAAACCACACTGTGCCTAAAGAAATGCAGTAGGACTAAAGAAAAAGACAAACCCAAGCCATATGAGAAATTAAGTATATATACTGCCTTTTCACCTTCCCTCCTGGCTCCTCAGCTGTCACAATGCAGGCTATTAAACTGTCAAATATCACCTCTTCATCCCTCATTATTTCTGTGATAGAAGTGGTCATAAAACTCACCAACAGTTTCATATTTTCAAAGTAAATATGTGTTTTTTCTGTTTTCATATTTTAGATTACTTAAGCCTAAACTACCACAGAATGTCCATTTAAAAAATTACTTCAGAATACAGCTTTTTGCAAAACAAACTGAAATTTACCATAAATTCTATTTTCCTCGATTATTTTGATTGTGATACTGGAGAGCCCTTACCCATTTGCCATTTTTCTCAATCTTCCACAAATTTTGCTGTACTACCAAAAATTATTTCATCAGTCCAAATAGTGGATGATCAGGAGAAAGAGGTGGATTTTTCTCCTCCAGGTGCCAGGAGATCTATACAAAAAACCATCTCCAGCATGAGGAATCATTTTGTCAAGGCAAGCTTTTTACTTAGGTGTGGAATACTTGACAATGAGGCTGAAAACATAGTAGAGAATCATCTAAGACCACCTATGGAAACTGTATCTTTTTAAGAATGTTTGAAGAATGTGGTATTGAGACTGAGACTAAGAATGCTGAGAAAGAAAAATGTCTCTGAATCACTAAAAAGACACTTAAGACTCATAAAAGGTCATCTGAACAACACAGACAGACAGACAAGAGTTTTACTGTTGATTTTGGCTTACCCACACTGCCCTCCCTTCTCCATCACCCTGCTCCAGCAGATCTAAATATATCTTGAGCTATTTAAGTCTGCCCTGTGTGTATATGTGTGCACACACCACATTTGTCATCAAGAAACAACAAAGAAACAGCCACAAAGGCCAGCCTCTGTGGTGCAAATCAGACATTAGAAAAGCCCACAACATTTATTTTTCCCTTGGCAATAAGTGTGCTGAGTATGTGCTTTGCTGGGCTGGCAGGCCTAGACCTTCCTGGAGCACAGCAAAGCCAAAGGCACAAAAAGAGTTTCAGTTTGAGTTTCAGGTAGCAGCCTGGGGAGGAAACTGGTCAAAGTTCGCAGTGGTGACCATTGCACAGCTTTTTCTTTAGCCATTTCTTCTTCTATGATAAAGTATAACTAAAATACTAAATAAATAAGCTGCATTTCTGACATGAATTCCATAACTCTCATATTATTATTTTGTTGACTTTTTTTTTAACCTAGCTTTGTCTACCAAGTTTTTGTAAGTTGTTTTTATTTTTTCTCCTAGTTTCTATTAGAGGTCTATGCTTTTCAGGTGTGTTTGAAGAGCAGTATCTCTGGTTTTAACTTAAAAATTGCAATGACTTATGTAGTCTGGGGTTGGGATGGAGAAAATACTTGTTTTCCAGAATCAGAATGAGGAAAATCTATATTTAATCATGCATAAAGAATGCTTCCTACACATTAAAGGTGGCTAGTGAAGTGAGGTTAGAAAGATAGAGCTGTATTTTAAGGTAAAATTTTGTTTTCATCTAAGAGTAAAGGAGCAGACAAAAAATATTTTATAAAGCCTTAAAATATTAAATTAATTAATTGAAAGTATTGTAGCTATGTTTTTTTCCTCTTTCTTGACCTAAAGGAATGTCCTTTCGAGCATAGGTTGGAAGTACCTACCTGTAATAAGTGCAACAAGAGACTGTAGAGCATGTAACTATAAACAGAGTTTTATTATGAGTATGGAGATGAATCCATGAAGAAGTCCACCTTTGGGATCTAAGATCATTACTGGCAGAAAGCCTCTTAATGGATACTTAACATATGTATGAGAACTACAAGGGCAAAGCAAATGCAAATGATGACTGTGAACACGATTACTACAGCAAAGGTTTACCTTAAAGAAAATTTCTTCCTTTATGATGTTTCACTATTTTTCCTTAAAATTAATTTGATAAATTGGATTGTTTTTAACTCTGGTATCTCTGTCCTCCATTGCATTATAGCTAGTCCTCAAGCATGCACGTAAACAAGCATTTTTATGTAAACTGGAACAATGTCAACCAGTGAGAAATTAAAATCTCTAACAACATGAGCGTACAAACAAAGCAAAAAAATTGACTTGAATAGAATTATATTCTAAAGCAGAGGTTAAAGTGGCATTTCTGCTAACTAGGTGCTTGCATTTTGTTATTTCTAATTTAGCTATTACTGTTGAAGTTGTCTGTATTCTCTGAATAAAAGTGACTTGCACCTGACCCATTTTTTCTATGCTGTGTGAGATGATCAGTCAGGTGAGAATCTTTCTGCTTTACAGGGGATCAGACTGAGCTGAATTCCCCCCTGCATGAATTTACCTCCCTCCTCTGACTGCAGAGAGATATGGGGTGACCAGCAGAGATTCAGACACCTCCAGTGTGGATGCTGAAATGAATGACACCCCACACTGTGATACACAAAGGGAACAGGCTAAAGGCATTACTATATTCTTCCAGAGTTCCATCTGTCGATTTGGATCTAAATCTTATCTTTCTGAAGATGCACAAATCTGAAGACTGTGAGAGTCTTCAGATGAAGACTGTGAGAGTCTTCACAATGTTTGGGGACAGTGATGTGCAAAATGGAACAGTTTTAGAGCACCCTTCTGAATTCCATGTGCACCACATAGTGGCATGAATTTATTGTGAATTCCATTCCATGATGAAAGCAAACCTTTCCAGTATTGCCCTTGTGTACTTTGAATAAAAAAAATTCTTTGGGACAAATGAAAATAGTTTCTAGCTTTTCTGTAAGAGGAGGAATCTGATGAGAAGGCAGTGGTCCTGCACTGACCACAGAGCTGCAAGTCCTGTGAAGAGAAACACAACTACATCTGATGATAAAATTTATTTAAATTGTTGCATACAGCCATCTTTTATTAAACACAGAAGGATGTGTTGCTCTGCCCTGAAGTGTCCAGAAGGTGAAATAACAGGAGATCACACAGAAGATTGGTACACCAACTGATCTTTCAACTAGAGGGACCAGGTACTTGTCCTGGAATCACTTTGAAAATAAAAGTATTTAAAGAACAGGAAAAAAAAAAAAAGTACACTGTCTAGGAGATTATTTTGCAGAAATATTTTGTTTCTGGTGCTAGAAGGAAGCAAAACACCTGGAAGGGAGAAGCTCAAAATAAAAGCAGGAGATTTTAGTGAGGACAGTACTGATAAATCTCATCAAGAAGGGCCAGTTTAGGAAGAGAAGGGTCGCATCTTCCCTTGATTTCAGCTTTGCTGGGGAATGTCACGAGACCTTCCTTGAGCATATGCAGCATTTGTCCACTTCATGGAGTAAGAACTGGTGAAAAGGTCTCAACAAAGAGACCCATCTCCACTCTCACATAGAGACTGTGTGGGAGCAAAGGTCCAAGCCCTCCTTTTTCTGGGAAGTTCCATACAGCAGCCAGCTGACAAGGAAAGGAGTGAGCTGGTACAGCCAACAGTGCAGCTGTGGAGAAGGGCTGGCCTCTGAGAGAGGAGAAACAGCAGAGATGGAGGGAAAAAACTGATCCTCCATTGTGTCAGCAAGAAAAAGGGCAGGGCAGGATTAATTTTGAATAAAATCAACTAGACTCTGATTTGAATAGAGAGACAGGTAAAGCTCAGAACAAAGTGAAGTACCCATTAAAATTAAAACATTGTAAAAAAAATCCTCTAAGATCCAAATAAAACCCCCGCATTCTGTCCAGAATCAAAGCCCATTATTTAAGAATCATTGGTATTTATTTCTGCACACCACAAGACATTTATTTAATTAGAGAAACATGCTTTCATTGCATTTTGAGTCAATTAAATGGAAAAAACCATGGGTTTTATACATTTTGAGGGCAATGCAAAACTTCAACTCTCTCTGGCCTCTCTGATCTTTAACCTTACTAATTATGTACTTTGTTTTCACTGTGAATACCATTTAAACTTCACAATCTCCTTCACTTCCAATGCCATGTAGCTTTTTTGCACAATTGCCCTGCTGTCAATTCTTCAACGCATCCCCTGCTCTGACTTTGGCCGCATTGAATCACAACTTTCTCTGGCACTCATCAGACAAACAAAGCCCTGTGGATCTGTTCATGAAGGGCCACAGGGATCCCTTCCCATTATTTGTTCTGCTTGATTTGGGGATGGCCAAAGTCTCAGCCAGCTGCAGCACCTGTGCTGTGCCTTTTCAAGCAGAAACAGAGCCAGCCCTCCTGAACTTCGCAGGAAATGAAGGAGCTATCTACATGGCTAATTTGCATGAAACCATGTGGCATTCAAGCCTTTCAAGCCCACAGGATAATTTATTGAAACAAATAACTGTCATTTCCTATATCATAAATGTAATATTTAATCTGCACTTTTTGCTCAGACAAATGTTATTATGTTCTTGTCTTATACAAGGTTTTAATAAGCTGTGGTGGAGAGCTGTACACAGTACTTAATGCATGCGCTGATATGCGTAAAATCTAAGATCAGGGACGACAGTACATATTTATAGCAGTGTCTGGGAGATTATATGTAATGAATACATTATAGCACATACACACCAGAGGCAGAGTTAAGGATGCTCCTGAATCTTGCAGTGTGGCATTTCCTAACTTCCATGTGCTCAACCGTTCAACCTTAACATTCCCTGAACATTCTCCAATGGAATATCTATCAGCCCACATAATCAGCTTGCAAGTTACTCCCACAGAGAAAGATATTTCAGATTGTCCTCTTC
Source organism: Polioptila caerulea (assembly GCA_013397295.1). NCBI lineage: Eukaryota > Metazoa > Chordata > Aves > Passeriformes > Certhiidae > Polioptila > Polioptila caerulea. The sequence continues at coordinate 687,341 of VYXF01002642.1, read as the reverse complement.
CAAGAGACATTAATTAATGCATTTTCATTTTGAAATGCACTGCTTTCCAGCCAACATGCTCTCATGATGTTTGAAAAGCTTTAAATCTTTGTGGAGTAAGGCTCCCCAGGAAGGTTAAAAAAATACTCTCTGCATCCCATTTCCTTGGGGCTTCTCTGTTTTGCCCTTCCACTATAGCTATTATGCACAGCTTGAATTCTGGAAAGACATGATACTGTTGAAATACAAGTAATTATATTATTCTCTCTCATTTTTACCAACTATTATTTTCAGTCTGTTCTCTTCCTTTTACGTTTTTTCAGCTGTCTTTATCTGCTGCAAACATCACTTGCAGGTTATTACTTGCAGAGAAAATGCCAGCTGAAAATTGATGATAGATTGGCGAGATGTAAATGATTGCATATTGGGGGGCCCAAATTACAAAATAGCTATTTTGGTAACCAATTTAATCTGAATTCTTGCATGCTGGGCAATTCCAAAGTATTTTAGATGGTTTTGTTCAAATTTCCTCTATAAAATTACACCTATGGTGCATTTTTCTTTATTAAAAGCATAAAATGTAGAGATGTGAAAAAATGTAGCATCCTTGGTAGAGCTAACAAGAAGTTTTGGGTGGCACCACAGACCGTGCAGTAAAAGCTTACAATTAAGGAACTGGAATTTGATGTTAGCTCCTGAGTCAAATGCTGCCCTGAAATAATTAAAGATAGATCCATTAATTTCTAACAACCAGCACACAAAACAAATCAAGAAGGTTGGCATATGCATTCATCTAGTAATACTTCATATTATCAATGGATTTTTTTTGAGAATTATGTGTATGCAGTTCTTTGAAACAGAAAAATCTGTTGCCATTGCAGCTTAGATTTTTGCTATGCAATAAAAATCATAAAAGAACATTGCATTGCCTTTCAATTTTCTTTTATCTAATAAAAGGAGTAAATTGTTGAAATCCTCTGTTTTCAGAAAAAATGGCACCAGAGAGAGTATAGCAGATGAAATGGTGAAGCTAAATTTTTTATGCCCAACATTTATAGGTAAAAATGGCTTCAGCAAAAGAAGTTCAGATGAGAAATCGAAATGTATACAAGTTTGTGGGCCAAATAAGGATCCAGGGAGTTACACTACTGATTAATTTGGCCACCTCTGTTCATAAAGCTTCCAAACTCTAACAAATATAAGTAGGTAGTAAAATAAAAGCTGACTATTACGAGTTGTAATAGCCTTAATACCAGCGCTCGAGACTTGAACTGGTGACATTATTGCCTGAATTAGAAGTCCATGCTGCTTTGGCTGTGCAAAGATCCAGAGCTGGACAGAAGCAAATGCCATGGACTGGGAAAATGCACCTCAGCCATGGTCCATCCATCAAGCATCATCTGCTCTCACAGACAACAAGGTTACATTTTAACATGAGGTCATCAGAGCTGACTACTGGCAGCCTGGCTGTGCTCAGTACACTGCCTCAAGGGTGGGCAATGATCATTTGAGCCATTTGACAGCACCAGTGAGACTGCTGAATTAAATGGGGCTGGCACAGATCAGAAGCAGAGAGGCAAGATCTGGGAAGCTAAGGTTTCTGCCTCTTCGTGTCAGAAAACCCCCCATAATACCTAGGTTTTTTATTTATCCTGAAGAATATTTTATTCTTCTTGCTTAAGATGTTAGGAGATATTGGTGAGGAGTACAGGTTTATAAGATACCTCCCTTAATTGCCAAGAGATATTCCTTAGGGAAAAGATGTTTTGACCATGTTCGCATTTTCCTCTAAAGATGAATGTGTGTGATTGTTTTAAAAGGATTAAATTGATACTCTTTGATATATCTTTACCAGGTTTTATGAAAGCCTTGACCAAACAGTGTGGGTGATAAATTCATTAAGGATGATAAACTCATTATAATGATAAACCTGGTATGGGTGATAAACTCATTATAGAAGAGCCCTAGTATGGTGAGGCTGATACAAGGCTTTCTATCACTGTCAGCAAAATTGCAAACTATAAAACTTCCGCTCACATAAATTATGGTCTTGGCACACTCCTCTCTTCCATCTCACCCTGTTCAAAGGGTGAGCTAAGACACTCACAGTGTTTCACCTATTGTTTTCAATCCCACAACTCAAAAATCCCTGGGTACTCTTGCTAACAAGTCCAGATTCTCAGCTGATTTCTGACTTTTCCTTTTTCCAGAGGCAGACCAGGAATTCCCACCCTACTTCCTTCAGTTTTCTAACCCAGTCCTTCCCACAGATATTTCCACCAGACCTCCTCAGACACACATGATGCACAGATGGGGAAGAGCTTTCCTCCCTCTCCTCTTTGATCTTTCTTAAGGAAGTGATGTTTGGTCCCACCACCATGACCACCTTGTTCAGACCGACATCCCATTTCTTCTACAGCATTCCAGACCAACCTTTACCCAGAAAATACCCTCTTGAGATCCTTTACTCCAGATGCATTTTCCCACTAACTTGACAAGAAATTTCCACCTTTAATGGCCCAGCTGAATGATAAATTACTTGCAACATGACTACTGCTATCAAGTCTTCAAAATTTAGTGATATAGATCTTTCCATCCGTCCCTCCAGCACCTGTAGGATAACATGGGGATACATACTGCAAGAAAAGTCATGTGAAGAAGAAATTCATGGCATAATTCTGCATCTGGAAAATGTATTACTAAAAAGAACTCCATTACTAAAAAGAACATCCATTTCAAGATGGAACACCCACTACAGATTTCAGACTCAAGTGGCCTCCTTGGCTGACAAGCTGAGCATTTGAACATGGTGTCCTCACCTGAACCCAGGTCTCATGTTCACTTCTGTAGTCAATGTCTTCGCTCATATGAGACCTAGGAGCTTCCTTGGTCCCTGTCTGCAGATTTCAGACCAGGTATTTACTAGAATATACAGGGATTTGCATCTTGAAGAAACACTACAGTCCATTGATATCTAAGTGTTTTTAGCATCTGCAGATGCTTTGTCTCTAACAGAAATAAGAGAAGATACTAAGACAAGTAAATAAACCATCATATTTGATAGCAAACATACTGCATGTGGCAACTCCGTCACTTGGTAACATGACAGAACTATATTTGTGCAGGAATAAGGAGGTAGGATTGTGATGATTTTATTTTGGTGCCAAGGTGATTTTTCTGAAGGATAGTTTAGTGATTAGCAGAATGGCTCAGTGCCACAGAAAAAAATTTCTCCTGATTCTGTGCATTGATCTGTTGTCTGCTAAATAAATGAATTGAATTGATAAAAGATCTTACGGATAACAGAAATGGCACAAAGGAGTTATGTGAATCTACCTTTACAGCATAAGAGCAGGATAAGGAGACCTGCAGGCACAGGGTGGCAGGGAGAAAGTAGCACCTTTCAACAGCTCTGTGTACTGTTGAATAAGGCACCAAGATACAATTTGGGGATTTAGATAGAAAAATTTAAAGAGAAAAACCTTTAGAGTCAACAGAACCTCACTGCAGGGCCATATTTGGTCTCAGAGAATTTTAATTCTAAAGGTTTCCATCTTAACTTTTATGACTTTTCTGGTGATATTGCAACAATATTTGCAAGGAGGATCCTCTATACAAAATATTGTACAAATTCAGGAAGATTGTCTCTGTTGTAGTCAGCCTAAGCCAAATGTCCTCAATATGCAAATCCCTGTATATGGGAGTGCAGCGTTCATATATCTTTATATGCATCGCTACAGGCTCATAGTTGAAGTCTTACAAAAAATTTGAATTTCAGAAAAGGGAAGAAAATAGCACTTGCAATGGTATGGCCAGCTGGTGACTGTTTCATAACAAGGCCTTTTTTCTCTCTCTTTTAAATATAATTTACTGGAACTTTACTTAAAGATGCAACAAATTAGCAGCTATTCATTTTGTAATGAAGAAGGCCTCATGAAATGTAAGCTCTGAATAGGCAATCAGAATTTATTTGGATATAAAGGGTTATTTACCCGGCTAATATTTCAATATTGAACTCCATACTGCTATCAGTACCATCATAGGCCATTCTGTGCAGTTATTTTAAATCCTTATGTCATTGCATTGCCTCTGATTCTGCAAAGTACCTGTAGCTATTGCTAGTCCCTGCATTAAAGACCACCAAAAAAAGACAAATTAGTTCTTCTTTGCACAATATATAAATTTAACTCATCTCCCCACAGGTCTGAACAGGCAAAAGAAGCTTTTATTACTCTGGAACAAAATAAATTCTGGGGATTAACCAATATGCACGGGATTACATGCCATCTTTACTTAAATTCAAACAGCAATTAGGAACACCAAAGAAAACCAAACCTTGGTTCTTTTAAAGCAACCTCAAAATATACATAGCTACATCAGTTCAAACTTCCAATCCAAATGCCTTCTAACATGCAAATAATTTTGCACTTCCATTCCATCAGTTAAACTTTACGTGGGCCACCAATTGCTCATTGCTATTGTGGCCCACTTAGTGATCTTTTCTATTATGTCCAGAAAATATTTCCCACTTGCCAGGGTACTGGTGATGTTTGTTGGTAAATGGAAGGGCTGAGTGAATTATGAATTATGGGCTCTTGTTGTTGCTATGTCTCTTCTTTGCCCCAAGCTTCTTTTTCTGTGTGCTCTCTTTTTCTCTCTCCCTATTGTTTTGAAGAAATGGTGGCCAATTAGATGGACAATTGTCTTACTGGCACTGAGGTTTCTGCAGTTTTGGATGAAATTTGTGTGGCTGCAGAATACAGTGTACATGGGCAGCAGGAACAGCAGGTTTGTTGTGCACAGTCTGCTGGGAAAACAGGTATCCTGGATCCTGGACAGTGGTATAAGACTTTCAAAACTGAGAACAGAGCTTTTTAATTGTTATAATCTTTTTCT
>VYXF01002642.1:606689-682431 GCA_013397295.1 Polioptila caerulea | reverse complement strand
GGGGGGGGGGGGGTGGAGTTAGGTGTATGACTCCCCAAGAGTCTTCATGGTGTCTGTGTGCATTCTTTCATCTCTGAGGGTTGTCTGTGCTTAATAAATCAGTGACTGTGCTCAAAGGTATATAGATGACTATTTTTGATAAGCAAAATTTGACGTCCCAAAATCTCAGTTTCTAAGAGGAACTTATGCCTATGACCAATTTAGGCATCTAAAAATTAGAATCAAAGTGGGAACTAATCACAGAAAGCTCACTTAAATAATCACAGAGAAACTGTTATTCCCCAAGGTTAGGGAACAGGTGTCCAGCTGAATGTGAGTGATCTCTGGAAGTAAGCTTTTCTCCAGTGGCTATAAATAAACTCTTATGTTGCTGGCTGGTACATGGGGCAAGGAAGATACTATGTCCTTTTGAGCAGCAGATCCCTTCCCACATCCTGGAAAAGTTAACACACTTTAGTGCAAGAGAGACACGGTGTTCCGTGTTGTTAGTCTGGCCAGCAATAGCATGGATGGGGCAGCACAGAGATCCCATGGGCAGTGGAGTTTTCTCCCCCACGTATTTTTATCAGTCTGAACTGCTCTGCATTAGGGTTTACTTCCAGCTGTAGTTGTACTTTAGTCTGTGGTTCTCTATACTGGTCTTTCATTGCAAAATGATAATATAACTGTGCTGGGGTCACAAGGAAGGGGCTATGTGGGTATTAGGTCATTAGGTCTTAGCAAGTTATACACATTATGTGGGTGTGTAACACATCTCTATGAGCAACAGCCTCACTTCTTGCTTGTTTTAATTACTAAATAATTTAATTGCAAGTATCAGGAAATATTTGTAGCAATGAATGTAACAGATCAGAGAAAATATTCACAAGGTATGAAGGAAGTGAAAACAAGTTGAGCATGTGCTTAAGTGTTCTGCCATTTTTGCTGAGACTGATTTTTCACAGCCATGCATGTATTTCACTCTCATTCGTCACCCTGCCCTCACCCGGGGACTCAGGGTCCTGCAGAATGAGAATAGGACCCCTAAATCCCTGTCAGCCAGCCAAAGCCACGTACTCTGTATAAAAAATCTCTTTTGTCCCCGGAGGTGGCCTCAAATAATTTTAATAAATCTTTAGTAATGCATTTCTGTATCTCAAACAAGTAAAGGTCAGACGGTGCTATTCTGACTGACCCTGACCCACAGCTATTTTCTCCATGAGCACAACAGGACTGCTCAGGAAGTGATATACAGTGGTGGTGACCAGGAGAGGCAGAGTCTGGCTGCTGAGGCTTTCTGCTGGTGCCAGGCAATGGTGGCTGCCCCCAGCTTTGCAGTGCCCAGGGGAGGAGGAGGAGGAGGAGGAGGAGGAGGAGGAGGAGGAGGAGGAGGAGGAGGAGGAGGAGGAGGAGGCTCCTTGCCTGCAGGGTCCAGCACAGCCCTGCCCGAGTGCGCTGCTTGCGCTTCTTGTCTGCGGAATTAATGGAGCTGCCTCTGGTTTAGCCAGAGCTTTTTTACACCATTGCTTCCTGGCTCCCCCTCAGCGATTTCCTTGTTTAGTTTTAACATTTTAATTTTGCCAGAATGTTAAGGCAGCGTTTCACCTGCTGACTGGGTGCAAAAGCGCTGCAGCAAATGGGGGAAAATAAAAAATGTGCTTAGCTCAGCTGAAGTCCCTCTCTTGCCGCCATAAAATTAATTGTTATCATTATCTAGCTGCTTTCTGGAGACCATCAAGTTACCTGCTACACAAACTGTAACGGCAGTAACAGCAGCTGAACCTGACATACAGCCCTGCCCTTGGTGTATTAAATCATTCTGATGTAATGTCTCACAAACCACATGACTCACCTATTAAACCTTTCCAGGGGCATGTGCTCTGGCAGGAGGAGAGAGCTTGTAATGAGGCCAAATGCAGAGAGGATAAAAGGAACATATTATGAAAACAAACTATAGAGGCCGTGCATGCTAATTTGAGTGAATGCATTTGGACATGCAAGAGATTTGCTGTTTCTGTGTAAAATATTTCCAATTCCTTACTTCCCATTGCAAAGCTGATTGAGTCAGCAGCAGCTTGCCACTTGCATTCCAGGTGGCGTGATATGTCTCCTCATGCTCTAACTCATATCGGTCATTAATATGCTAAATAAGTTGTAGCCAATTGGCTCCCATGGTGACAGCTCCGAAAGCTTCATGAATAATCAATGGAGCACCTGGAGGCATGAAATTTTCATACAAAGAGTTTCTAGACTTTGCATTAAGCTCTGAGCAGGGACAGACAAGTGATAGACATGACTGGCACTTTGAGGAGTTTCAAAAATAAGAGGTGTTATTTTAAAAGAAAATAGTAATCTTATTTAAATAAGAATAAATCTAAAACTCAATTTCCTGGAGCATTTCTAAAAAAGGCACCTAAAGTGGTTCCCTTGACATCTTCTGGACAGAAACATGTTATAGATTTGGTGAGGATGAGTGTGAATACTTCAGCTATTTTATACAACCTTCCAAAAACTGATCACAGAGCAATAGGGATTCACTGACAAAATTAAACAGTGGCAACTTTAGGAAATTAATAAATGATTACAGCCTTTATCTCTTTTTTTCTGAAAAGACTGATATGCCTATAGAGTTTATGAGTAAAAATCACGTGATCTGAGTCCCACTGGTGATGAGCAGGGTCTCAGTTCACCCATTTAAAAGCTGACATCTTTCTGACATTGTTTCCTTCCTGAGTACTGATGTGTAATCTCACAGACCGTTTCAGACAAATTTGTTACTGAAACAAACATACCATAGACAGGACATATTTCACTCTTGGAGCTGATCAGAAAATTATTTAGGCCTTCCATAGGAACGGGGATGATGGCAGGTATAGTGTTGCCCTGTGCTTTCCCCAGTCAGCTTGTGCCTCACATGTTCCCAGAGCCGACAAAGAAGAGATTGGAGATGTGCTGTGCAGTCAGTAGTATGGGGACAGAGATAGGAGTAAGAAATGTGGCAGCTCCAGTATTTCCCCTTCCACGTGATGCTGCTGTGTGCAGGAGACTTGAAGGAGTCTAGTGCTGGAGGAGTTGTGGGACCCTGCCCCTCCAAGGCTTTGCCCTGCTGTTCTCTGTTGTGAGTATTGATTTCTCATGCAGATGCACTGGGAGGAGCAAGGAACTTCAAGGTACATCATCTCTGCTTGACACATTTCTCACACAGCTGCCAAGAAGACGGCAACAGATGCAGTTGCTTCTTCTGGCACTACTATGGGCAGTTCTCCAGTCACTTTCTACAGAGCCTACAAATTACATGTACTTCAGTCTCAGCTGTATTTGGCATGTCTCAGATGAGATTCTCAGCAAATATTTGTGCTCTTTGCCATCTATTCTGACATAATGTCAGTCTTGGTCATCAATAAAAGTGTGGGGGAGTTCAAGCTGTGGAAACACCATGAGCACCACCACGATACTCATGTGCCGAGAATTTTGCTGTTGATAAAAATCTACAGATCTTGGAGGTAATCAGAACTGGCACAGATAGTACTGCCTGAATAACTTAGAAATCTTTGGTTTTCTATCTTGAACACTTCTACAAGCAGAAAAAAATGAGCATGAATATATTGCCCACATGGCCCCACATAAACAGGGGCAGCATGCACTTTGGATTAGTGAGGTTTGCCTCATCAGAATTGTAAAATGGCTGCTAGAATCTTTCTTTGCTGTCTGTTTTAACAGTGACATGCAGTAATGGTATTACATCAGAGAGGCAACTTATAGAGTTACTAGAAGGTAACGTTACTGGAAGGTTATGTGGAAAAACTCAAAAGGAGTTTCAACAAGGTTTTCCCCACTAATTAACTGAATGCTCTACAGAGCTCTTGTGCATTTGTGTGCTCTCACAGCAGAAATTGTGGTGGCACACCCAGGAACGTAATGATAGGCAAAGGTTGCTCAAACATTAAAAAGTTAAAAAAAAACAAACATAAAAAGAAGTACAAAAGAGAAAGGACAAGGTCTTTTAAAATATATTGGCAGATTTATAATGTTTTCTAAAATAAAAGAACAAGATATTGTAATTTTTTCCTATTATCTTGATGATGAATAACCTGCACTGTTTCAGTTTGAACAGTGTTATTCTCCTAAACATGTGGTAGTATATGACATTATATTATCTATTGTATTCTCGCATACAGAAGAAAATCCACATGAAAGTGCACACACACTCACATGCACACACACTAATCTTCCTCTTAGCTTTCTCTTGAGATCAACCATCAGCTAGAAAGTATTGAAGATGTCTTTGCAAGTGTCTTGGCTTAGATAAAAATAACCCGAAATCTTCTATTTCTTTCATTCATAAAGGAGCAGAACAAGGTATTTTCTTGATCGACTCCTTAAGGAGAAACTTGAAACATTCACCATCAGTAGAGTGATGGCATTGGCTTCTGTAGGCTGTAAGAGTTTGCTCAAGTCTTGCAAAGACAGTGACTTCCAAGGCACAATTGCCAGGCTGGTTGACTCTGTCCTTCATAAAGTCTGACAAAAATAGTCTGACAAAACTACAAATGATGCCTACATTATCTTCTTGCAAACTTCCTCCACGCAGCATCATGTGGTACTGTCACATCTTGTGCCTACATCTCAGGTGGAGACAGCTTGATGCAGGCGTGTACTGGGCAGGATAATATCATGAACATTTACCTCCACAAAAAATGGGATTATGTGTCCTCAAAGACTGTGTTATGAGAAGTGGGGAATAACGTTGGGGAGTCACAGGATCTCTGCACCTGAATTGACTTTGGCCATGATGAATTTTTTTTGTAGTAATTGGTATGGTGCATTGTCTTGGATTTGTGATTAAAACAAAATGTGTTAATAACTCAAAATGTGTTAGTGACCAAAGGGATGGTCTATACAAATGACACTGTTCACCAATAAGTGCTGGATGAAGGAGGAAGGAAGGACATTTCTAATTATGATATTTATGCTCCCAAGTAGCCATTACACATTGCAACCCCTGCTTTTCTGGAGATGGCTGAATACCTGCCTGTTGATAAGTAGTCAATTAATTTCTCCTTTACTTTGCATTTTCTTTACCTATTAAACCTTATTTTCTCACTTTTACCCTTCTGATTCTTTCCCTCATCCTGCGCCGGGGGTCAGTGAGAAGCTGTGTGGGACTGAGCTGCCTACCAGGGTTAAACACCACCACTACCAGACTTCAGAAACATCTGGAATGCATTGAAAAGCCCCTGACTCTGAAGACTGGTTCAATTTCTTTTCCACCTGGGTTGTTGTCTCCAGTTTTCCAGAGATCAGTGTAGTGGAGGTCAATCTTAGAAAGATCTCTCACATCTTCTTCAGATTTGTCTGTGTAAAATTTCCCTTTCTCCAATTTGTTTTCAGGATTCTTTGTGCTAGATTTATTAAACTTTGCAGCTTTGCAGCCACATCCAGAATATACAGTTTGGAATCCACACTGTCTCTTTAAGAAATGAAATGCCACACTATATGTAAATATCTTTGCATTTGAAAATAAAGTGCACAACTTAAGAGTAAGGACAGTAAATACTTGCAATGACTGCTGGAAAATTAGGGAACTGGTGCAATTCAGGCATGGCTTGTTATGACTGTATATGTTAAGCCTTACAAATATGTTACATGCAATAACATCTATAAAGCATGCTCACTTCTGTTTAAACTTAAACTCTACACTGTGTGAAAGAATCTCATATGAGATAATTACTAACAGGGATAAAAGCTTGACTTTGACATTTTGAACATGCATCCTTCTAAATTCTGTTAGAGTCATTTGTAGTATCTAAGCAGTTATAAAACAGATTGGTGGCATCTCTTCTGACATATTTTATGTGTACAAGTCCTCTGTGCTGTAAGAATAATGCTATTTCTTGTGCTGTTTTAATGCCTTCCTGGATCACAGCTGAAAACTTGCCCTCATCAAAAAGGACAGAAATGCCATTGAATTTAGTCACACCAGAATATCTTGTACTTTTGTAAAGCTTGTTCTGATTGAAGGTTCAGTGGAAGTCTGATGATAACAGTGTTGGTGATTAATCTGTCAATTTGACTGATATTTTAAAAATATATCTGAATAGAAGAATTTTCTTCCACAGAACAACAGCAATATCTTCTGTGCTCTGCCAGTCTTGGGATCACCTTGGATAACACTCTGGAAGGTGCAATTACTGACTCAGGCTCTGGAGCTGGGACTTGGCTGAATCTGCTCTCTAGCTTTGCAGCAGGATGAGGCCTGGCCACTCCAGCAAGTTCTTCAGCCTAAATGAGCTGAGGATTAAGGCAGCAAATCAGTGTAGACATAAATAACGTGGATCAGCAGAAGCACTACTGTTGACCTTGACTAAGTCTGAGACTCATTTTCTCTGCTACAAATCAAAAATTCCTTTATCTTTTTTAAAGCTTTGATAATTCTGGAAAAAAAAAAAAAAAAAAGATGTAAAAAAAAAAAAAATCATCTTTATAGTTTATTTGATGCATATATGTTTTTTATCCTAAGGGCAATTTGTTGTGTCTACTGGATTTCACTGTCCTCCTTCTTCCTCTCAGATTACTGTTAAGAAAGAAGCATAAGAAAAAAAATACTAAAAACCTATGAGTGTTTTTTTTTTTTAAATTCCATTTTTACAAATTTCAAGACAATTTCTCAGGAAATGAAACCTCTCTGGCTGTCATGAGGGGCTCAGTCTACAGTCCTTGTGTTCCATCATGAGGCTACTAAATACTGGGAGAATTTTTCTGCCCTTACACTGAAGACAAGAGTGTTTACATTGCTTACCAGAGCGCAAATCTGGAGTTCTGGAGCTTCCCTGTGTCCAGAAGTTTCAGAGCTTACTGTCCACTTCCTGCAGAAATCCCAAAGCCATAGAAGTTTTCAGTAATTACTCAGCTGACGTTGCAGGTTCTCCTAAGTAAAAAAAACAACAGCTATATTTTATACTATAGAAGGTAGGACTTTACAAAAAGTAAAAAAGGCAAAAAAATAATGTCACTTTTCTAAAGCAGCCTCAAGCCATCCCAAACATCTTAGTTCACCAGGAAGTACTGATATTTGACACATTCCATTTTGATTAGAACCTTTTCTGACTTGGAGCATGTTTCCACTTTCAGCTAGCAGGTTCATTGCTGCAGGTTTAATGCCTGCCAAGTACTGCATTTGTGGGGTTCACAAAGTAAATATTACATTTTTGCATTCCTTTGCACATAGTAAAACATGTTTTTTCAGATATCTCACAGACTCAATCCCACAAAGAACTGAAATTTCACTGAGCTTTCCACTCTGCTCTGGAAATATGTGGAAAACTGAAGTAGGAATAGACTATTTGCTATTTTCAGATGGTCACCATCAGATATATTAATTCAATGTGTGTGTCAACAGATATATTTCTTAGGTCCCCTGTAAATTAATGAAAGAAAAAGAAATATTTTAAGGGCCTAGTTGATTTGAACCACCCTAGGTGCACACTTAAGGATGAGGTCAGTCATTCCTTAGCTCCTTTTTATTGTCTCAAAATTGGCCAAAGTTGAAGAGTTAAGGTATAGATGCCTAACCCATAAAAAGCTGCATGTGGGGAGATGAATCCTAATTGTGGATTCCAGCACATCTTATTAATCAAAATCACAGAAAAATCAGTGTGATGCAGATATGTGGATGATACATGTACATTATTTAGAAGGTGATTTCAAAACATCGTCTTTCTTTATTGCGTAGGTAATCACAGTAATGCTGTTTTATCGTGATCTTTCCAAACATCAATGTAAATAATTGTGAAAAAATTTGAATTTCTAATAACTATAGCAATTAAGTGAAGCAGAATTCTAAATTATAGAGGTACATTTAAAAAAAATCACAAGAATAATCTAGAGCTTTGCCTCTGGTACTGGTTATTCCTGGATGTCATCTTATCCAATGGCATAAATACTGCTTTTATAACTGTCATGTAAAAAATCTTAGATATGCTTATCTGAAGCTTGTGTCAGTTGCTTGTTTATCATCATTGACTATTACAGTAAATGCTGTTTAAAATCTACTGTTTCTGGAAAGCATTTAATCTTCTAAGCTTCAAAAGGTAAATAATGTCCAATAAGAGGCATTGGAAATCCCAACCCTGGTAGCAGCTTCTCTCAGAATCTGTTACTTGGATTGCTTGTTTGTTTGCTTTTTTAACATCCAAATCTGAATCAGGAGGAAATGGCCTGGATCTGTGAATAGACTCTGAGTATGACATTGGACTGGTCTGATTCAGTCTGGCAGTTTGCATGTAAAACATCAGCACATCAAAGCAACCACAGCCTGCCATCTAATTTGACCCTCTGCATTCCAAGTGGTCTTCTGTCACTGCTCACCTCCAAGACATGTGATAGTTTAGGAACACCCAGTTTTTCAGTACTGTAATTCCTGAACCTGACCCTCCTCTTTACCAGTACTCTTTGTTGCCTCTAAGCAGCACACACTGGTCTGCTGTGCACAGGTTGGTTGTTTTGCATGCGGGAAATGGAGGCCACCAGAAACCCTCTGCTGAGGGCCAGCTCACAGTCAGCTGCCTCCATTCCTTCACCATGTTTTGAGGAAGAACAATGTGTTAACTTCCAATAGACTGGCATGGTGTGTGGCCACAGCTGGAGGAGCCTCTTGAAGCAGCTCAGGTGCCAGGAGCTGTCTCCATGCAGGTCTGGATGTCTGGAGGCTGTGCTGGCATCCAGCAGGAGAGAGCAGCTGTGCTCTCTGCTACCTGCACCTGAATACTTTGTCCTTCAACCTGTGCTGAGCCGCCTTAAAGTGTTTTCATTATGTCTTGTGTTTCAAGCAGTAATTTTTACCTGTAAGAATAACTAGGGACATTTCATTAAATGTTCAAATACTCATACATGTTTTTTATCAAATCATGTGGAATTTTCTGTCATCCTTCAGTGCATAATGACTCAATATCATATTTGTTTCATGTTCTCCAGACTCAGCTGTGAATTTCGGCCTTGGGAACCAGAGACTGAAAAGGATTTATTGCCTTCTGCTCCCAGATAATTTGCTCCCCCTTAGGGTATTGCATATGGCCCTGGCAGATAGACCCCATCAACAGAGGACATAGCAATGCAAAATTCTTGTGAGGCTTCTGGAACCTTCATCTTCTCTGTTCTGTGTCATGCAAAGTGAGGTGTCACCACAGTCTCTTTCTCACCTATTTGTCCCTCATGACTCTCTCATCTCTGCACGTATACATATACAAAATTATTTTCATCAACATTCACCTATCCAGCCATACATGTAGTTCTTGGTTAGAAGGGGACTATATACCACCTTTTAGTGTGGAATGCATGTAGTGAGCCTGTTCTCAGCAGAAGATATGGGATGGTATGGGTGCATAGCCCACATTTGTGCAGAGGGTGTCCGTGCTCACATCAGGACCTGTTCTGGTCACTACTGAAGTAGCCTGGCCAAATAAGCTAAAGGAAGGTACCAATTCCAGAAATATTTAGCTCCAGATCTTAACTGACCTGAGAGTTTTTCAGGCTTTTAGGATTTACCAATATTTGATTGGCTTTTCACATTTGCAGTAAAGGTCACTTTTGTTTTACAAAGATGGTCTCTTTGTCAAATTGCTAAATCACAGTGGTATAAGAGATGCTCATCCGAAATTTTCAGCATGATGAACACAGTATGTTTCCCCTCAGCCTAAAACAGGTATTATTCTAAATTCTGCTCTGACATTCACTCATCCCTCACCCTGCTCCTTTCCAATAAAACAACCTGCTGGAGTTTACCATTTTCTGCTCTTGAAGAGAACTGTCAAACAATCCTAAAACAGGTATTATCATCAACAGCCATTATATCCAAGGGAGCTTACTCCAGTTATGACTAAATATCCATTCTCCTTCCATCCACAGATACTCACCTGTCATTAGTGACAATCCCAAACCATGTGACACGTTTCTGTGGGCAGGACCCTAATTATTTCCCTCAGTTTCCCCTTGCACCTCCTTAGAATACTAGCCAGTTTAATTAGTTATGGCTGAGTTGGAAGTATGCTGATCTGGAAGGAAAGAGGTTGTTAAAGGGTCTTTTTAGAGATCAGGCCTACTGCAGGTGTAGAGTTAAAATTGATGGCATCTGCGCTGAGGTGTGCAGTAGCTGCGACTGCTGTGACAGATGCAGTGCAGCTGCAGATTACACAGCAGTGCTGTCACCCTGTGTCACATGTCCTGGGTGTGTCATCCTCAGCAGCTTTATCTGTGCAGAGAAAAAAGCCTGATGCTAAGCCTGTCCTAGCAGCTGCCCAAAATCAACAGGATTGAGAGCCACCTCTAAGGTAATACAGTTTTCTGGCAAGGTCTAATTACATTACAAGGAATAAAAAAACCCATAGCATATCTTTAATATTAAGAAGTTTCCTTGAACTTCTCTGAGCACAGTGACTTCAGTGGTTTTCTGGCCTGGCAAAGTATATTTTCTCTGGAACTCATTACAAAGTGGGTCTGGGTCAGCAGCAAAGATGTGGATTTATGTAAAGACTTGAAAGAAGGGAGGGCAGAGAGGTTGCAAGCCAGCTCAAGAAAGGCACTCAGTGTTAAGGGGCCACTGAATAAGAAGCTGCAGAGACAGTTGCAAAAGAATTTATCACATAAAAATATGTGTGATGCTACACAGAACGTGTGTATGTAATATTCATAAGATCGTCTTTTAGACACACTCTTCCTCTAGAGTTTGAAGCTGTCTGAAATCTGCCGAGTTTCAAACCACTTAAATATAATAAAGCCTGCACTGATTATATCATGATTGCTGACATTTGGTGTCTGTCAGTCTGAAATAACTTTTCCTCCCTGCTATAATTTTCTCTAAGAAGCAGAGCAGAGTCAGTGATTTTCCACAAAATGTTCTCTAAACAGCTCCTGTCTGAATGTCTTGGTGGTTTATTTCTGAGGTCAAACCCTATTGCCCAAAAGCTTCTCTTTTCTTTCAGCTTTTCATGCGTTTGTTTGTCTGGTACTTCTGTGTCTGATGCTCTTGACTGACAAACTGCAGTGCTACCTGTATATAAAAGAATGTTATTAAAAATCTTTAAAAGATCCTATTAATATTTTATTAGCATTTTTTTCTTCCTGAGACTGAATGACAGCTTACCCAAGATAGCTGATTTTAATTATTTTTTTCAACCTGTATTCCTCTTGTCACTGTCTCCTCCAGCATCAATCCAGTCAGATGTTTTTCTTTATTATTACCATAAGGCCTCAACAGCCTATAATTACTCTAAAGAGTTCCTTATCTTTTATTTCTGAAGCATAGATTTTTTTCCCCTCTTTTCATTTTCTTTTTTTTTTCTTAATATATTATGGTAAGATGTGTAATTAACCTTGCAGCTGTTGATAGTCTGCTGGAGTCTGTAACTATTACACTTCATGCAGCTTCTTTCTGTTCCTCCCATCCTTTTCCTGCATGACTGCAGGTGAAGGGCAGGTTGCAGTAATAATATTCCTGACTTCAAAGCAGTGAACAAAATGGATACACAAAATTCTTTTTAAAATTGATTTGAAAAATCCATTTTTAATGTTAAAATGATTAAAATCCTGCTCTTAGTAGCATACAGTGCACATTTCCAAACATTTCCAGCTTGCAATTTCCTTGCATTTGCTAAGGATGGGCGATGCAGAGAAAATGGCTGCATGGTGGTGTCTGTGTGGCAGCCTCAGATCCTCAAGATGGGAAGCATCAGGAACCCTACATCAAAATTTTTTCAGGTAGGGGACCCTGCCTGTACTGACATTGATCAAATGTAAATAATTTCACAGATCACATGACTACTCTGCTTCCACTGGAAATGGCTCTGCCTTCTACTCAAGAGATGGAATTACAAGAAATAGGAGAGAAACTGTTTCAGATCTGTGATGAAAAATACATAAGGTTATTCTCAAGATACGTTGCCTTGTCATTAAATAAAAGGCTTCTTTCAGGATACTGTATTTCTGAGTATTATGATTTGTAAGTAGAGTAAATTCAGATGCAATATTTCCATGAAAATTGTGCTTTCCTATGCTTTTACAGAGGTATACTTGTCTTGGGCAGACTGATAGACATTACAGTGCCTCCAACATCCCCGAGAGATTTCTTTTTGAGAAGTAAACCACACTCAAACAGAACATGTTAGAAACAAATTTAGTGAAGGCATTGTTTCAGCATTTTAAGACTTCAATTCAACCTTTTCCATGGACTGCTGAAACAAAGTTAGACCTCCAGTGATGGAGAAAGTAGGCAGAAGTTATTATAGATAGATCTCTAGTGTCAGTACTCTCCTTGAAGTCTTCTACAATGACCTCCACTATGACATGCAGACACCACCTCTTTTATGAGTCAAAGATCACTCAGACCTTTCAAAACCTCAAGTATGAATTCCTAAAAAGAGATTATGGGTTTTGAATTCATGCATGTCATGATTTTAAGATGTGCCTCATAACACAAGGACAGAACTGAAAGTCCATTTTTATTTTCTCCTTTTGTAATATAAAAAGAATACGCAGCTTTTTGTGTGTTGATTGCCTCCTAAGGTTTAGAGCTTATGACAAAAATAAAAAAGACATTTTTAAGAGCAGTTGTCACACTACTTGTATGCTAACCTAATTATTTGTTTCACTGGTATCTTTTGAGGGTTCTTGGTAAGGAAAATCAGAACTGGGAGAAACTAGATCAAGGGACAGAGTCATCTTAGCTACCTTTAGCTGTTTGGCTACAGTGGAATGTGGTGACCTGAGCTCACCCCACTGCTGGTGAGGAGAAAAGGGCCCTTTCAAAGGGCAGTTCATACTGTCCTAAGATACATACCCAAAAGTGATGAGCAAATTTGTTTCCTTCAAGGTTTCTTGTGTG
Organism: Polioptila caerulea; assembly: GCA_013397295.1. Lineage (NCBI taxonomy): Eukaryota > Metazoa > Chordata > Aves > Passeriformes > Certhiidae > Polioptila > Polioptila caerulea. Next base: position 669,578 of record VYXF01002642.1, on the reverse strand, counting down.
CATCTTATATAAGAGGCACAGATTAAACACTTTCTAGCACGTAATTTTACATGTGGTAAACTTCTCCCATGCAAATAAGTGAGAAGCAGTGTTGAAATTCAGTTGGACTGTCTGTGCCCAAGTACTTATGTCACTGATATTTATATATTCCTGAGACAAAAATAGACATAGAAATCTCTGAGTGAACATCTGTGGAGTCCTTTGAAAAGTGTCCTAAACAGGAAAAAAAAATAGTAAAAATAACCAAATGTTGCAAAAAAGTTCTTTAAAAATTGTTATAAAAAGCAGACAGAGCAAAATCCAAGAGCTCTGTTTTAAACACAGCAGCTCTCTGAGCACCATTTGCTGTACTCAGCAGTTCGTTTCAATGCACACAGTCTTTGGGACTATAAAATAAAAGATTAATATGAAAAATCGCATCATATGTTACTTTTCAGTATGTGTCAGGCAGCAAATTCATTAGTCTGGTTCTTCCTTACTGTATCCTAGGAAACATGAGTTAGTCAGAAATCTAACTGTATTTGAGACCACCATAACCTGCAGCAGAGATAAAAATTTATTCTACCTCAGTACAGACATAAGTCTACACTACACTTCATCACATGCTGTTGTTCTAATAACAAATTTATCTCCTCTCTCCCTCTTATTTGGTTTCTCTCCATAGATCTTATCAACTCCAGGACATGCTGTGGCAGTCAAACATTTGAATTCTCTCCTCGAGGCTGGACGCATGCTGGGTGTGAAACCATGATGTTCAGTCATTGCATTTTCTGGTATCAGGCAACTCTCCAATCTGTAGCAAAGGCATGTAGTGAACAATGTCCTTGAAACTGAAGGAGCTTGTTCTTGTCAGCCAACAAGAATTGACCTCTTAAAGAAAAATGCAACAAGATGAGGAGTTCAAAATGGCAACTGGCATGTATTTATGTCTTGCCAGATTCCTTCCATATTACCCTGGTTATTAGTCTAGGTACCTCTGGCTCTTGTCTCTCAAATTGTTATCTGTTGGGAAAAAAAAACCCACTTTTCCCAATTCAAGCAGGCTTCTTTTCTTTACCTGTGCTGAAAAACCTTTTCTGCTAGTTTTAAGAACATCTGACATCAGGGAAAAAATTGTGAAAACTGATAGTTTTTGGCATTGTCAAAAAAACAGATACACCCAATGAAATTATCAAGTAGTAGGTTGAGAATAAACCAAAGGAAGTGCTTTTTCTTAGTGTATAATTAAATTGTGGAACTCATTGCCAGCGATTGTGTGAAAGCCCACAGAATAAATGCTCTTAAGAAGAAACTGGCCAAATTTATGGAGGCAGTTTTACAGGGGACAACTGAATGCAAGAACGAGATTTGAATTTTCCCCAAGCACTACAGAAAACAGCCAACAGCAGCTAACAGCAGCTTTCTTGGAGTGGGTGGGTTCTAGTTCTGGCTCAGCATTGTCAGTCTCATTTTCTTAAAAAAGTGTTTGATGAAATATGGCTGTCCTGAGATATTCTTTTCCATCTATTTTTGCCAGACAGACCTTTAGTGCATCTTAACCTATGCAAAAAGAACATCATATGTACCATAAGTATCAGTTTTGTTTCAATCCACATGTTCCCTTTTTTTCTTTTTGGTAATTTTACAGTCCATTCATTGAAGTCTTTACATACAAGCTCTAGCCTAAATTAATTCAAAAGATTATTTTTCTAGGTGTATCAGTAAATATATAAACAATACTTTGAGGTCTCATGTTTTGAAGGATGATGCATCTCCTTTATTTACCAAGATTACAGAAAGTATGTTAATTTTAATACCAATGAAAATAAAATCAAAGTTTGCACTCATATGGTGCTAAGTTTCAAAGAATCAGAGATGGAACAGACCAATTAGTTTTTGATTTCAAGGCAGGCTCAATGTAAGCTCCTTGATGTTAATTTTCCATTGTTTCAACCATTTCTATCAGTGAACTGCTTTGCATGCAGAAAATGAAATGTGAAAGAAAAAATTAAGTGCTTGAATCTGTTACTACACAGACATTACAAGATGGGTTTTTACTAGTTTTAGAAATATTAGTTTTATCTTATTTGGCAGGAGAATTCTTTGGAATATCTGAAGAGTGGATGGAGACTAGGACAGCTCACTCTGCTGAGCCAAGAACGTCATTTTCTTGACTCCAACATTCAGAGCCATAAGGAGATATAGTACACTGTCTGAAAAAACACTGCTGTCCAATTTTGTCATCACCAGAACCCCAGTGAAAGTAAAATGCATAATAATTACTTACTGATTGCAATACTGACTCACTACAATAAAGTATTCCTCTATGTGGCTTTTGTAAATATGTGTCATTACATAGTTTGATGATTCCTAAGTATTCCAGGTTTTCTTTTAAAAGGAAACACTAGATAAAGAGTATAGCTCCCAAGACAGTTCTTGTATCTTATATATTGTCATTACTGATGTTGTTGTTGATCACAAAAGCCCATAGTCCCATTTTCAGGGATTTCTAATCCACCTCAGGAAAGAAAAGAATCATATTCTCTTCCCTAAAGATATTGCAAACTGATGTGAAATGAAAAAAAATGAGGCAGACAGAGTCCATAAAATAAAGGTGAGTTTTCAATGCGGTGGAGAAGGACAGCAGCAAAAATACAGTCTTGTAATTACATACATTAATATTGCATGTGATTTGATGGTTCAAATAATAAAGGGGTTTTGTTTTATTTCAGCTTTTTTGTGCGGTTTTTATGTGTTTTAATAAATAAATACATTCTTCTTTTCTCTAGGGGTTGTTCTGCTTTAGTGCATTGGTGAGCCTGGGGTAGACACAGCAGATGCAGTGAGTTCTTGGGGAATCCAAACTGAGCAATGGATTTCTGGATTAGATCTATGATTAGATCTTTTCTTTAAAATAAAGCTACATTTGTGCAGTTTCACTCATCCATCTGGATATGTTGAAAATAACTGCTTCTTCTTCTAAGTGTCTTGTTATAATTCTAAGTGTCGTAGAACTACCACTCTATTTTTAGCCTCCTTTAAAAAATTAACTGCTTGTTTATTAAAGGCTTATTCCTCACAACCTCCTTAGTGAAATGTTACTGTCTGGTTGCTTTTGGAAAGTCAAGGATCATGACAGAGCTCTTACCCTACCTTCTGGAATTTCAGCCATTTTACCTGATAGTGATAAATGAAACAGTAGATCAGCTGTCAGTGTTTTGTTGGTTTTGGGTTTTTTCTATTCTTGCTGATATAGGAGGATAGACTCTGGTTTTGTACACTTAGATTGACATCCATCATGTCTTGCAGTAAAAAAAATATTCGGATTTTATCTTGGCTTAAACAAACCCAGAATTTGGAAAGATAGATGTTATTTTTGTTTATGTTTGTTTTTTTACAAGTTGACATGAGTTCCAGTCACATGCCCACTACTGCTCTATTATTGTTCAGGATTTTCAGATTTCAAGTTTATCATCCTATTTCTGCAAAATTATAGTTTTTTTCTTGTCTCTTTCACCAGTGTCAGAGCAGTTCCACTAAAGTCTTCATGCCAGGGAGGAATTTCTTGCCATCAGAACTAAACATATGTGAAAATAAAGGGAAATTTGACCAGGTATTATTTCAGGGAATCACAATAGAAGGACTTCATATATTCTATGTTTTGCTTTACTGAGTCCCAGAGATTTTCAGTCTTTTTCCAATAAATATTTAATTTTTAAGCATGAATGCCTCAAAAACAAATGTAAGCTTTCTGATAATGTCCTTTTTCCTTAGTTGCCTCTCAAGAAACCACTCCCAGACTGCTGGTAGACCGCACATCAAAATTATTTTTCTTTAAGAAAGATAAGCTTCTATAGCAGTGTGTTGCTGTTTAAGAATTTCACCTTTTTAATCTTAAGTCATCCTCTAGTCCCTTTTCCTACACACTTAATATTTCAATGGAACCCTCTCTTGGCTTCACAGACACTTCCATTTGTGGTAGCCTCATTTGAAAATGATCAGGTTCCCACAAACTCCTTTTTACAGGAGTGCTGGAGTGTGATATGACAAGGGCAGAAGTTTCATGCTCCCTGCTCTGGATTGGAGGCTGGAAAGGACAAAACCAAAGGGGAATGGGGTTGGGAGTGCTGTAACTTGCTCAGTTTGAGCACTTCAGCTGGACTTCTTAATGATACATTCACAACTCATCCCCAACCTCCTTCAGTCTTTCTTACATTTTCTCAGTAGAGAAATGGTGACAACAATCTTTTCTTTAATGTGGATCTTTGCCCACTCAGTGCTTGACTGAAGTACTTAATATTTTTCATCTGAAGGTCTTGTATCTATACTTGTAGTGATTTGGGGATTCCAGTTAATTCCTCTTTCTTTTTTTTCTTTACTCGCAAGAAGCCATCAAAAGATAAAAAACCCAAACCCAAACAACTGAGAGAAGAAAAAAAGTTGTACTCTAAACATGTGTTGCACATGATAGTAACAGCTGCAGGCCTGTTGACAATATAATACCACTGCAATCCCCAGGATATAACTCAGATACTGAATTTCAGAATGCAGAGGAATGGTGCTCGAGGATCCTTGAAAAGAATTATGTTTGGAAGGGAAAAGAAAGATTAAGTAAAACAGAGGAAGTATGCTGGTGGTCCAGGGCAGAAACACCAAATAAAAATTGTTAAAAAAGAGAAAAGTTAGTGCACCCACAATAAACACATTTAGCTGATATGTTCTTTTTCACCACTATAATCTTAAGTTTCAGGATTTGTTTGTTTTTAGTGCTATTAGGGATTGAAACACATGGTGAAGGCTGTTGCTTTTGTATTGATGTGATGTTAACAAGAGGTGAACACATACTAATAGAGTAATGGCAGGAATAATAATAATATCGATAATGAAAGAGAGGGATATTGAGAAAAAGACCCTTCTTTTCCATTTCTCTTCCTTTACAATGAGCAGATGCCAATATTAGTTACAAGGGAACTTTTAATCCTTTTTTTCTTCTTTAATTACAGTGATGATTGCCTTCAGAAAGAATTTATTCCAAAACATACCTATTGCAAGAAAGAAAAACATAGACCTTGGTCCAGTTTCTGTTATGAATTAAAGTTCCTATTTTGCTGATTGTTTATTCCCCCAAGGAAAAAAAATTAAATCAATTTGTTTACAGTGTGATATCTGCTTCTTCACTTTTCCTAAACCCGTTAGTTTTATGGCATAAACAGTTCTTCGGGAAGATAAGGAACTTTGTATTAGCTCCTTGTCCCTAGCCATGTCTGCTGTGTCCAGTCTCCTCCAACACTTGCATAGGAAGAACTCACCCAAGGGCAGAGCCTGTCTGGGAGCAGCGCCTGGGTCCCCAGTGCTGAGCAGGAACCAGCTGAAGGCTCCTCAGGTTACCTACCTGCCTCCAGGGCCAATCCCCTGGGCTGGTTCACAGTGCCAAGGGAAGGTTCAGGTGCAGTCTATTCCCACAGAACAATTTAAACAGCACCTCCTCATCCTGTGTGTGTGCCCTGGTTTTTTGTGCCTGGTCGGATGGCAGCTCATGCTGCCCTGAATTCCCCCTTAGAAAGTTTTCATTTACCTACCAAAGGACAGAGAGGGATTCTGGAAATCTTTGTTCAGCCTTCCTACAAGGGACATGCAAGCACATCTGGTGGGATTTGTATCAGCCTAAATCTGAACTCTTGAAGAAGAATGAGGTCATAGCAGAAGGCTCTTGTTAGAGCTGTGGTGAGAAACAGCCAGTTATAGAGCATCAACTCATTTAACCTAATTTGGTGTCTAGTTTAAGACTAAGTGAATCACATCATGGAAATAATATACCCTGAAGGTACTGCAAGGAGGTTTACCCAGTCACCAACATCATTGGCCAGATGGTTGCATGCAAGAAGCAAGGCTTCAGGAGGAACCCAGAATTTGTTTTTTCACCAAATGGAAGTGTAGCCATATCCAGGGATTTACCTCCCAGTTTAAGCAGCAGAAGTAAAAACACAGACAGAGGTAGGTTTGGCAATGTAATGTCTCTGTGCAGGGTTCACAGCTGTCCTATCAGTGAGGATGGTCTTTACATAGCAAGTGACAACAGGATCCAGAATGCTCCCAGGCAAGAAAGCAAGAGATTGATATCCACTGGCACTCATGAAAATACTAAAACAAGATTGCATATGACAGAAAATCAAGACCTCAGGTTAAGCACTAAGTTCAGTCCATAATTCAGATATCACTGTCAGACTACTCCATATTTGAAACACTTTGCATATGTCATTACACATACTTCTGCCTCATGGCTCCTTTAAATTCCATGGAACAATCAAAAGTGTGAAAGAGGATAAAAGGAAGGAGAGAATTCCCGGGAAGTTTCTACTTTTCCAGGTTAATTTGCTTCTAACACAAGCGTACCAGAGTAAGGAACACCTAAAGGTACCTACAATCAGTCCTGCATCAGTGTTTGAACAAAGTCTGTTGTGTTTCGTGCAGAAGTGGACTTTCAACACTCACATCACCAGTCCCTACATTTTAACTGAAGGACAAGTGTGGACAGCTGAATTGGGATAACTCTCAAACTATTATACAGAACTTTTTTGGATGATGCAGACCTTCCCTTTCTTTAGAGATGGGCAACTCTATTGGTAGCCACGCTGCCTCTGAAAACAGACACAAAAAATTTGATCAGTGCTTGGAGATATATTACAGAGGAAATATATTTTTCTTGTAAAAATTGTGTTGGTTGTTTTTTTTGTTTGTTTGGATCTTTTTTACTCCATTTTTCACTCATCACTATTCTACTTTTCCTCCAGCTCCAGAGGATGGTGGTGAATGTTCTTACTGAAACACACTTTCTGCCCTCTTGGCCCACTTTGAGCAATTCCAGTGGAAAATAAGATACCCAACACATACTCCTTCACATCTCAGCTACGTCAAGCAACTCAGACAGTCATAATAAACTAAATTATTCTCTTAATCCTCAGAACCGTCATATAATTGAAGCTGTGTGTGCTACTCATATAAATGGACCATTTAAAAAAATCTAAATGGATAACAAGTGTAAGCAAAAATAATAATTATATAAGAAATAATAATATTAAAAATATTCTCTTATTATCTCATGATACTTTGACCTCCAGTCAATATTATCCATCTGTATTTATTTTGATTGGTATCTGAGTCTGAGCTTGGATTGAATAGACTGCAAAATCTTGCTAAGACTTTGTAAATTCAAACATAAATGGTTGGGGAAATGCTCAGGAAAACTTAAGCTTTTCTTTTAGGGAAGAAGATTTAAAAGATTAAACTTATTCATCCCTTCTTGAACTATATTTCCTTTTTTTCCACCCTCTTTTGACTTTTATTTTCTTTTAATTTTTCTCTTAAATTTTTCTCCCCCAGAAAAGTTAAGTTGCAAATTTAATGTTTTTAGTCAGCTTCTGGAAATCAGTATCAGAACATTATTTACATCTTGAAGCCAAGCTGTGTCTGGAGAATTTCAATCATGTCACTTTTATGAGTTTCTACAAACCGAATGTTGAAAAGTCTACTGTGGCATTTTCCTTTAAAGCCAAGTAGGAAGCAGAGGAGAGGAAAAAACTCAGAAAAACAGAGAGAAACTTTTCGCTATAAATGCATGTTTCATTTTTCAGTATTAATAATTCCTCAGTGCATCTGTATTAACATGATATTATTGCTGTTGATTTGATTTAGAATAGCTTTTTTTATAAGCTATGCTCTGATACTGAATTTTATTCCACAGAATCCATGCTTAATCTGACCTTAATGAAAAAGAAATGTTAACAAGAAGATAGAAAGCTGTACAAGCTATTCTTCACAGCTGTGGAGGATGGTTCATGCCTCATACACAGTACAAAGGAGAACAAAAATTTGTGTACATATTAAGCAAGTATGGAATCTGAACTAGGAAAAATGGTCTCAAAAATTTAATTATTTTCTGTCGCCTTGATGCCTCTTCAGCACATTGATGAGTAGGAGGTCTTTCTTTAAATGAGGGTCAGGCTGATCACATATATATTTCTACACTAAAGTGGTTTCTCACTTAAACTATCTTGCATATATCTATTTTAAAATATATATATTTCTGAAGATAAACTGGTCCTCTATATGCCCATCAGAGTTTGGGGTCCTTGAATATTTTTCTCTCTCACAGACACAGTATGGAGGACACAGACTATCTCAGTGCCTCATATCTATGTAACAAAATTATGGGAGGGTAAAAATTGCTGGAAGCTTCTGGCTATTCACATAAGGAATTTAACTGTTTGGCCTTACAGAAGCTTTTCATTTTGCTTTCTTGACTCAGTTGTAACACTACAGATACTATAGATGAGAAAGACCCATTTATAAGTCTCACAAAAGTAATGGGTGCTTTAAAGAGATATTGTTTATTGCACACATGGGTGAGAGAAGACAGAGATGTGAATACATGTATTTATTTTTTTAATAGCTGTGAGAATTGGGGGAACTATTTTACAGTTTATCTGCATGTTATTTTAGAGTACGGAAATATGAGAGGAAGACACAGGAGAAACATAATTCATACTTCTGCATTTTTATATGTAAGAGGATTTGGAGAGGAAGGAACTTTACCAGTATTTTAACTTTTGTGAGGAAGATTTCAGAGGGGCATTTTTACATTTTATACATCTTATTTGTCTACTTTGTGTTTAGCAGCTGTTTTGATGGCCATGAGGGTTCAAAAATGTGCTTCTGGCTATGCTTTCTTAACAATGTGCAAAAATTTTACTTTAGCACTGAAGAACACTAAAGGAGGCCTTTTCATGTGTGTGGCATGAGGTGCCCTAATACAGAATGTGCCAGCGTGCAATGCATACATGGGACACTCCCACCACCACAAACTATGGAGGGACACAAATGCAGAAATTACAAGAGCTGTTAAGGCTTATGTGCAGGGAGACAAAAAAAAAAAAAAAAAAAAAAGGCCAAGCTGTAGCCATCAAGCAGAGACTTGTGACATGAATACCCCACAGGAAGAGAGGCAGTCAATTCCAGAAGGTAAAGTCATTGAGCAGGGCACATATGAGATGCTCTGACTGCACTGGGGCCTGGGATTCCCTCCTGGTATGATAGTGAAGGTATATCCTAAATACCTTCTAGGTTTTCATGTTATGGGTGTATGAAATGATTTTTATAAATCTGTGTTTCAGGGATTCACTCATCACCACAAAAAGGTCCTTGAGAGCTCCAGACACAGAAAGTGTAAATTGACATGAGAAACACAAAGCTGCTCTCTTTCACTCCATTTCACACGCATAACCATAAATCAGAGAGTGAGGAAAGTCACTGGAGGCAAAAACCCTCATTTGGCTTAAAGTCCAGATTTCAGCTCTTTTCTGTAAATTTGTTATTGTAGCTGTCTTAGTAATATGAGCTGAGAAGAGCTGTAGAAATCCATGAGGGGAAGCTCTTCCAAAAATGTTTTATTCCTTCAGCCTTTTAAACAGCTGGTTTCTTTCTGAGGAAAAGCTGTCAACTACACCAGACTCTGTTGAATTATGTATTGTACATTTGGGGAGCAAGCTGCAGTATGCAATGTAGTGAGCAAAGCTTTCCATATGCATTTGTCTAAGGATAAGACACAAATCCAAGTCCAAGAGGTGATAAACCCAGTGGTTTGTGTTCCAATCAGTTATAGCTGTGCTCAAAAATAATACCTTGTAAGTGCACATTAGGGGTAATGGAGCAAAAAATTACACATGCAAATGTAAATCAAGACACTGAGCCTTGTTGGAAAAAGATTCTTCTCTTTTGTAAAAGAACACTGAAGAGGAGAGCTGTTTTCAGGGTTATTGTGCATTCTGTCTTCTGAATTATGAACCTTACTGACAAAGAGAGCAGGTGCAAGAAAGTTTGAACTCAGGTGAAAGAGTGAGGTATAAAAGTGTTGTAGGACAACACTGAACCAGAAATTCTTTGGCTACAAAAAAATCTTCCTAATTATGAGGATCACTATTACTCTGTAGATGGAGAAAAAGTTAAGGTTAGGCCTTGGCATTAGTTGCCATATTCTTCAATATTATTAATATTTAATAATATTAAATACAGCTGCTGTTCCAATAAGATAATATTGTACAGGTGCCATGGTTTCATCCCAGCCATCAGACAAGCCCTTCACAGCCACCTATTCACCCCAACGGGATCAGGGAGAGAATGAGAAAGTAAAAGCTGGAAAGTTCATGGACAGGGACAAACACAGTTTAATAGGGAAAGTAATAGCCACTCACCCAAGCAAAACAAAACAAAAAAGAATTAAATCACTGTTTCCCAAGGACAGGCAGGTGTTCACCCATTTTCAGGAGAGCAGGGTCCCATCACATGGAACAGTGACTTGGGAAGACAAACACTATCACTCTAAAAGTTCCTACGCAAACTTTCTTCCTTCTTTCCCCCAGTTTATATACTGAGCATGATGTCCTGTGGTCTGGAATATCCCTTTGGTCAGTTTGGATCACCTGTCCTATCTGCACCTACTCCCAGCTTCCAAAGCACCCCCAAGTTCCCTGGCAGGATGGGAGTAAAGCAGAAAAGGCCTTGGCTCTTATATAAGCCCTGCTCAGAAATAACAAAAAACCTCTCTATATTATCAACCCTTATTTAGCATTAATAAAAAACACAGCCCCATACATACACAATCCCCACCACTGGGAAAAATATTTACTCTACCCTAGCCATAACCAGCACAACAGGTTATAGGTTCAATGTCAAAACCCCAAGAAATGGCTAAAAAGAAGAAGAAATGCTTGTGCAATATCCCCACTCCACCTGAATGCAACCCAAACACGTGGTAAATTGCAAAACTAAGCACAATAGATTTGACAATGTTGTTGGGAGAGTAGAACACCTCTGCAAACTTCAGGATCCTTCATGTACACAAACAGATTCTCACTGCTCCCATACCTTACCAAGCAGACAGCATGATTCCCTTCCATGAAACGTCTGGCCCTGAACTTCCTGACTCTAATTAGCATTCTATTTCCACCAGCTATTTTCCCTCACCTAGAGCATTTCTGAAATAATTTGCTACTGGTCAGTGGTAAATGTAGGTCCTTAACACTTATAAAGGTGTCTGGTAAAATCAGCCTCTGGATATTCCCTTGAAAGGTGCTGTTCAGGTTAAGCTTCTGCTCTGTAGGTGGTTAACTAGCAATTAACAAGTGTCATAGCAATAATATTCAATACAGTTTCAGAAAAACAAAAAACCACCACATAACTACTTAATAGAAGTTGTTCAATATTTGAAATTTATAATTACCAAAACCTTCAGATGTTTGTAACACTGATGTCTTAGAATGGCTGTGGGCTCTGCCCTGAGGAGCAGACCACAAGGCCAGGGCTTTGCTATTGACAGAAGCTGTTTGTGTTCATTGAAACAAGAACACAGATGACTCTCCTAAGACAAGAAGAGAGTGGATGATTGAGAGTAAGATGGGAAAATGGTTTGAAACATGGGTGAAATGTGAACAAAAGCACTGAAATGAGAGGAAGGAAGACTGCCAACAGAAGAGGAGATGAGAAAATGAGGAGACTGAGACTATGAAAGGACAGGTCTAAGTGAATTCTGCTCTTGTGGATTCTGGATGAAATGCTGACACAGAAATATTAAAATTGTAGAATTGTGGAATTATTTTGGTTGAAAAATATGTTCTAGATTATCAAATTCAACCACTAACCTAAGAATATCAAGTCCACCACTAAACCATATCCCTAAGTGTGACATCTACATGTCTGTTACATACCTCCAGCAATGGTGACTCTGTCACTACTTGGACATCCTGTTCCACGCTTGAAAACACTTTCTTTTAAGCTTTTTTTTCCTAATATCCTATCTAAAATGACACTAGATAATTTCTATTTTTATACTTTCTTTGACATTACGTTTGGAAGTATATATCTACTAATACAGAGAAGTTTTGGCATTAGGGTAAGAAAGATTTGGAAGGCTGGCAGCCTTGGATGGCACATTTAAGTCCTGCAGAAAGGTAAGTCACTAATAGGAAGGGAATTTTTGGCTGTAATCACCTCTACTGCCATGCAGCTGTTCCTGAATAGAGTTTTATTTGTGAGGATAAAAGTTACTAAATCTGACAAATGAACATGGATATCAAAATAACAGATACATGCTTCCAAATTTTTCTAGTTTTTTCCCTTACATAGAAAAAATTTGGAAAGGCTTATTTTAGGAGCTGTAGGGTAGCTCATGCAGATTGAACAGGATGTATGGGATTACATACATAGAGAAATCCCTCCCTGAAGCACTGGCAGGAGAACAACAAGTGATCCTATCTGGTTTAATTTCAGTTGAGAGAAGACAATAGAGGTAAAATTCCACTAGATGGAATAGCTGAAGCAGATATTAACAGGCTGTGTATGGAAAGATAAATTTTGGGCCAACACATTCTATTATCTACTTTACTTGGAAAAGGAACAGAAGCAGTCAAAATACACATTCCTGCTCATGCTTGGGAACAAGCAGAAACAGTAATTTTATGAAGCCTTCCTGTGTCAAAGGGAATATTTTTACCTAGGATTGTCAAGATTTAGGCCCAAGTAACTAAAATAGAATTTTAGTTATTTGATAATATGTAAGTATTAGTAGCAATAGTTTTATAGATATATTAACTAAGACTAAAAAAAAATCTTCAGATTTAATAGTGGTTTTTTAGTGAATTATTTAAAATGCTAATAGGCAATTATTCTGTTTTGCTGTGACTTACTTATTAGCTACATGAGTCTATTTTGCAATGGTAAAATTAGGTCCAGCCATCTCTTCAGTCAGAGTGGAGTAACAGACAAGAAACCTTCCCTATCAGCAAGAATATTTATCAAAACACTCAGAAGGTCAAGTAGACCTGGCAGGATAAGAGCTTTGTTGACAGGGAACTCATGACTACAGTGCAAAAATGCACTGAAGGTGGACTACAAAGGAAGAATTTTGAAACATTGCATGGTTGTGTAGGAATGGTGACAGAACTGTAAAATCCCAGCTGAAGATAAGACTTGTAAGGGATACTGAGTGCACCAAGAGCTTCTATTGCTGCATTAGTAACAAAATGAGGTAAAAGGAAAATGTGGGATTGTGGCTGCATGGGGCAGGGTGAAAGTGGACGCAAAGCTGAGATAACTTTGGGATGAGAGCAATAGGCCTCAAGTTAGGATGGGAAGAAATGGCCTCAAGTTGTGCCAGGAGAAGTTTAGATAGGATATTAGGAAAAAATTTCTTCGCTGAGGGGTTATTGGAACAGGCTGCCCAGGGAAGTGGCTAAGTCACCATCCCTGGAGATATTTACACTTGCAAATGTCACACCTGGGGACGTGGTTTACTGGTGGCCTTGGCATTGCTGGGTTAACAATTGGATTTGGTGATCTTAGACAGCTTTCCCAAACTAAACAATTCTATGATTCTGTAATTCTACTTTTGAAGCTCTTCAGTTTCAAAATGTAAACAGTGTTTTCATTATTTGTGAAAAATTGAAACAAAGTATCTTACTGAAATGTGAGTTTTTTTCCTTGAAAGCATTTATACAAAACATTCCAATATTTTCAAAACTTTCTTCTGTTTGTTCGTTTGTTTGTTTGGTTGGTTGGTTGGTTTGGTTTGTGTTGTTTTGTTTTGTTTTGTTTTTGGGGTTTTTTTTGTTAAAAATGTTTACAAAAAGAGAGAGAAAATTTTGAAGATTTGTTTGCAAGATATTGATGGGCAGCTGCTACTTTGCAACTACATTTTTTGTCAGTTTATTACATTTGAAAACATTTTTTCCTGTTTGAGGGCAGAGCCCAGATGTGTGAGAACTGTGTCAGGGTCTTGACTCTCAGGGATAACTTCAGGAAGATAATACCATGGTCACCATAGGACTGTCTGGGAAAACACAGAGAATTCCTTTCACCAGTTCCCACCTCCCCCTGAAAGCCTCCCACTTTCCACCTTTTGTTACTGGCATTTTTGACACAACATCATTCTGGAAATTGGAAACCAAGGTTTCTGTGGTCAAGCAATATGTCTCACTCCTTTGTGCACCTGGTCAATAGTCTCTTGTATCGCTGAACTCAGGGGCACAGATGGTTTACATAGCTGAAAGACCCACCACACTCCTACTGCAATATGATCCACAACCAGGATTTGGTTCCTTAGGCAGAAGACATTAATTTTAATTTGGCAGGATGACTAAAATACCCTAATGAATTTCAAAGGTCCATTAAAATCTACTTAGGGAATATAAATATATTCTGAATATTTGTTACAATGAAAAAACTTCTGTAACACTAATGCATATGAGTACCATAACTTTTATAGAAGAAGCTTTTGTTACATCACAGCAGTTTTTCTCAAGTCCACCATTTCCTGGATATCCTTATAATTTTAGAGTCAATAAAAGATGTGAGATTTACTGCAACGCATTAAGTCACATTTATTCTACTGTTCTTAGAAGTTGACCTGGTGGAGAGGCACTTCCAATAACACTCAAATCTGAACTCAACTCCCAGTTTCATCACTGAAAGTCATACAAGTATATTAAATGCATAAATGTCTTCCTGACCCAATTACTCCTAATGGAATATACATAGTAAAAATCAATGTCACCATCTTTTGAGTGATGCACTCAGAATGCTTGAAAATTAACTTCTAGTGCATTCATTCATTTCCAAAACTTTTGCCCACTTGTGTAACTTTTGCCTTTGTGAATTAAGGCAATCTACTATCAGTGGGTAAGCAGCATTCCTCTGCAATGTCTCAATGAGTAATAAGGAGATAGAACAATTGCACTAAAAGCAAGGCTGTCACATCAGCTTCAGGAAGTGCTCTGAAGCTGTCCACTTGATGCTTGCCAGGGCTGAAGATTGCTTAGAGAAAGGCAAATTGCCTTGAAACAAACTGAAAATGAGCTTTGAGGACTTGTTGTCGGTGTTTCTGCCCTTTCCACCTTTGTGTCAGAACTTCTGTCAGGTTTTGTGGAGTAGCAGCACTAGCCATAATGATTTCCAAGCTGATATCTGAAGTTCCATTGCATGGGCAAAAGTCAGTCAGACAAAGACACAGAATACAAGCAGGACTTGTTAAATATGAACTCAAATCCTCCTATGTTACCATTGTGACAGGGATGGTAACTTCTGGCAAACTAGTGAAACAATTCGATAGAGATATAAACAACTGCAGAGAAATTTTCAGAAGTCCATCTAAGAGACTCCTAAATTCTGGCTCTTCCTGTAGGAAACTGCCAGCTGACAGCTGAAAAAGGACATTTCCAATTTGTCCAGCCATAAACACTTGCAGTGCTGTGACTCAGCTCCTTGGCTGTTCACCTTCACCCTTGCCAATTTGCAGGAGCACAAACAGTGAGAACTCTAACCAGGCAATGCAGCCCAGTGTTCCCAGTTTCAGGCACAGCATTTCTCTGCAATGGTTTTGCAATCAATTTTGTCTGACATGTATACTGTTACAGTTAACTTCAGGAATACCATGCTTCCCCTGAAGAAAAGCATTCTGGATGAGTAAATATTAATAAAATTATTATATAATTATTTTATTTGTTTTATGTATTTTTAGGTATTAGTTACAAGCAATTTTCATTTCAAATTACTGATGCTGGGATTTTCTTAGACAAGCAGAATTTAATTTTATTTACAGTCAATGTATAATTTAATGCACTCAAGTTTTCTGAGATATTACAGGATGACTTGCAGGACAGAAGTTCACTGTTGCAGGTCTTTTTTCAGTTTTACTTTCTTTTTCTCTCTCTTTCTTTCTGTCCCAATTCTGGTATTCAGCAATCAGGTCTCATTAATAGCTTTGGAACATTCAATTTGTTAAAGATTACAGATGTTGATACTGATGTTTCTAAAGTCAAGATTCAAAATTGTTCTTATGGGAAACATTATTGTAGCCAATGAGTATTACAGTTTTTGCAGAAACTTTACATGACTTGATGTTCATCTTGGGTAATTATAATAACCTACTTTTTACAGGTGTTTCATGTTTTTTCAAATACTAAGCTGGAATCCATATAGCATGCACTAATGTTTTTCAGACAATTAACATAATTTGTGACTCTCATTGTGACCTACTGTTTTTACATTTGTGTATACATATAATATCCTTTGTTACAGGATATTTTCCTAACCATAAAGTGTGTGCAAATCTAGACCTGAGAACCCATCATGTCTCATCCAGAAGCTGAGCTGCTGAACCAGGAATGGAAAACTCAGGGCTGTAGAAAAAAAGGCAAACAAACTCCAGCCCAGCTACACAGATTAGGAGCAAGATTGCTAACACGCAATGAGACCTGAATCTCCAAATGTTAAGCATTGAAATATTTCTATTTCTTGGTTACTGATTGAGTAATGAGGATGCAGTGGCCAGGTGGCAAGAAACAGAAGTTTATAGCTATTTTAGTCAGTGGATTTATGAGCAGCGTCAATTGCATGTACAGTGATAATTTTGAGAGCTAACTTTATTCCTCATTTCAGCAATGAAATCTGTTCAAAAGGAACTAAGAAAGTAAAATGTAAGTTTTTCCAGAATCAGACAACTACTTAGTTTTTTTCAGATAAAGGTGCTCTCTGCATTAACTGCTAGTTAAAACAATTTTTCCTCTGCATTAGAGGTAAGTCTGTGATCTCTTTTCTTTCCCTCTTTTAAGCATTTTAAAGTACATATTAGCAGTGCTTGATTAACTGACTCTTAATTTCAGTACCATTGCAGAATCCTCACAGTCTGTCCAAGAATAAGACACTATAAAATAATGCTCCTTAAAATAGAAAAAAATGCACTCCGGAATGTGTTCTTTTCAATTTCAGATGCATCACTATTTATTTTCTTTAAAAATAACCCCACTGATTAATTAATAACAAACTTTGCCAGATGGCTACCCATTCATGAGGATTTCAGAGTACAAAAGACAACCAAAGTAAAATCTCAGGTGAAAACAGCCATCACAGTTTAAGAATAAGAGGAACACAGTATTCAAAATCCTAATAGATCTGTAGGTAAAGTGTCAAAAAAGCAAAATTAAGAAACTGAAACACAGGTGATACCAAAAGGGGAGATGGAAGCTGGGTGGGATTTCATGCAGTGGCCCAAGCATCATTTGTGTGGCATACATGGTAGTGGTGTTTTGCAGCAATGGCAAGAAACCATTAAGTACACTGTAGCTTTTGTTTCCCTCTACTAAGTACCTAGGACTAACATGAATGTGAGTATGTGTCATCCTAAATATTAATTAAACATTTGCTGCTCTTTGGCTGTGCTGACACACAATTTATGGTACGCAAACATTGGTGCCTGGGCAATATAGCTAAGAGCACACCTCACCCACTGCTCCTCCAGAGCTTTTCCTTTTCTGCTGCAGAAGTGAAGGATGTGTTTTACTAGCTCTTATACATCTATCAGCAGATGTAATTTACCTGGCAGTTAGTTCTGACAGTTTGATTAATTAAATTCTTCTGTTGCTCTAAATCTCTTAATTTTAAGCACATTTTAGTCAGTTTCTTGATCTCAAGCACATTACTGTACTTTCCAGGCCTTTGTTTTATTCTTCTCTCTTTGAAGATTTGGTTAATTTCCAGATTAAACTCCATTGGACAGGAACTCTTTTCTTGTACATGTTTGCTTAGAGGCACCTGAATTCTGTCTGACACCTCTAGGTACAACCACAACACAAATGCACAGGTGTTTGTTCTTTCTAAAAGAAATAGATTTAAAATAAATTTATAAGAAATAAATTTAAAAGCACACTTCCATTTTTACTTAGCTTGCAAACTCAGATTTAGTTTTTACTTTTTCCCTATGCATTTCAATACAAAGTGATTGAAAATTAAAGGAAAACATGACTCTAGATTTCCTGATACCAAAGTTATTTGAGTTAGCCAATAATGCATGACATGCACACCACCTAATTAGACTTGCACTGTAGCTTCAGGTGCTAACAAAGCACCAGGACTAAAATAGATGGAGATCTGTGTCTGATCAGTAGATATCTCCAAGAGAAAAACCTGTTGCACAATTTAGATAAGACAGCCTCTCAGGATGGAGTTCAAGAGCACTTGCATTTACTGATTAGATAGGATATACTTGCCTGTGGAAGGTGAGCTCTCAAGGCTACATACCTACACTTGATTGGATTTGTTTGGGTCAACTTTCTTTCATTGAAGCTGAATGACAGGGCATAGCCTGTGTGCAAGTTGCAGTCAGCTCTCTTGCTCTCCAAAACTGGGTAGCTTCCTTTAAAACACCAATGGCAATTTTTTATCCCACCTACATTCTGCCATCATGCAAATTCTTCAAGGGCTCTGCTTGAAAAAGTGCTCTTTTCCAGAGGAAAATATTTCTAGGATCATTCCACTAATTAAACTCTATAAGTTCCAGTGCTTAGTTCCTGTCTCAAACTTTTTTAATTTACTAGCATAGGTGTATCCTACATCTTCAAAAACCTGGAGCAAGTTATGCAAACTTGATCCTACACAGAAAGCCTACCCCAGGCACAGATTTAGCCACATCCCTGAAATCAATACTCTCTTTTTGGATACTGAGGGAAGGCAAGAAAAAATGTGCAGGCTGCAACCTGAAAAATGAGGGGAGTGCTTTCTTTTTATAATTCTTGCACTGGTATTTTGAACACTGAGAAATAGCTGCTTAGACAAAATATGGTTATCTCAGATCATTGCAAAAATAAGAGTAATAAATCCAATATAAATAAAAAGTAAATAATTCCAAGAAAAATTAGGTTTAGCAGGTTTCAAAAAAAAAAAAAGTGACTATCCAGTTATACTGGTTAACATTTAAATGGAACGTTAGGAGTAATATAAAACCTGATGTTTCAAGTGTTTTAATATCTTAAATTTTAAAGATTAGCATGAGATCTTCCTGGCAAATAGATGGGGACAGATTATCCCCCATGTGACTACTGTGGAATTTCCTACCCGTTTTTTCTGAAGCATCCAGTGATGGCTGCCCTCTGAAATAGGCTAAAATAAAAACTCCAAGGTTTTCTACACCTCAGTCCTCCCCAAACAGCATTTTCTGTGTTTCCAAATTGAGATGGAGTTGATTGCTTTTTGCTGATTATTTTCTCCACACCATTCTGCACGTACACTGAGATTTATGATTTCTGGAGTCCCTTTTGGTTGTCATTTTCCATGGTTTTATTAAAGTGTTAGCTCAGGGACCATTGCAATATGGGTTACAAATCGATAAATCTTCAGCTGTTTGTGCTTGCTTTACCAGAAAAGTTATATTTCTCTGTTTCAGTCCCCTGATTCCTAGAGTGTGTGCTTATTTTTCCATTGTTCCCTCTTACTTCCTTGACCAGCTGATGTGAGTTTCTGCCCAAGTACAGGGGTCACAGGGAGCTAACACTGATCTGCCTTGGAGCAGCACCACTTGCATAACTTCAGCTGCTTTAAGGAAACACTCAGGTATTTTGCAGCAGAAACCAGATTGTTCCCTCATACAAAGTCCCACAATCTCTTATCAATTTGTTGACAGATATGAGGATCTGTAGCTTCAGCAGATAAATATTCAAAAGATCTGTTGGGTTCCCAGATTACCACTATAACTTCTTGCTTACACTGCAAAGAAGCAATTAAATGATGCACAATCTAATGAAGAGTTTTGCCATAGGATTTGCAATAACTGCTCTGGGCTTCCTGTACCTGTACATTCTCACCTCACATGCATAGACTAGAATACACAGAGCAGTAGAGGATTAAAGATAGAAATGTTGCAGGACATATCACTTTGGACATTTAATTTGAACTAAAGAGAAAGCAGATTAAAAGTCTCTGAGTTAAAAAAAAAAAATAGAAATGCTAGAGGATTGACAGCAATACTGAAAATTCCATCTCCTGACACATTTACCCAGTCACCTCCATGCCTTGTGTATTCAACCACCAACCCCAGCAGTTGGTAACAGTTTCTTTTCAATTGATGACAGCTAATTAAACATTTTGGAACATATTTGGATTCCACAGAAATTAGAATATGGAGGTAAAATTCCAGCTTGTTTCTCCTTGTACTTCAAAAGCAGTAATATGACAGTTTTGTTTGGCGCTTCTTCTTACTGGACTATTCTAATACCTCCATATGCATGCTTCTCCTTTTTAAGTAGGTGAAACAGAAAAAAACCCATAAGATAAACCAAATTAATCCTATTCCTTTAGGAAAGATCTTAGGCTCATGATGAAGTGTTGAAGTTTTGCTGCGGATTTAAGTTACACACGGGAGAATTACACACCCTCTTTGGGGGATTTACTCTTGGCTTCTGCAGTCTCAGCTTCTCAAAATACATTATAACCCCAAGTCCAAAATGCAGTTGTCAGCATTTGCCAGTTTTCCAAATTTACAACAAAAGAATGGAGTGACCTGGAGGCCTGCTGACCTGCTATAGGAAGGAGAAATCAGAAAATCACCAGCTGGTGTCAGATGTATTGCTACTAGACTAAGAACCTGATGAATGCCTTGAATAAAAGAGTTACCTGAATGTTTGAGGGCTCTACAGATCAGAGTTGATAAAGCATCGTAAAATCAATCATCTGGTTTGTAAAGCATTTGCAACCAATGACAGCATGTACCTTGCATGCTGTAAAATGCAGCTGAATAAATCATAGAATCATAGAATCATAGAATCATAGAATCATAGAATCATAGAATCATAGAATCATAGAATCATAGAATCATAGAATCATAGAATCATAGAATCATAGAGTCAATAATAGAATGGTTGGGTTGAAGGGACTTTAAAGTTCATCATATTTCAAACCCCTGCCATTAGAGGAACACCTCCCATTAGACCAGGTTGTTCAGAGCCCCATCCAGCCTGGTCTTGAACACTTCCAGGGATGGAGCATCTACAGCTTGTCTGGGCAACCTGCATAAGCATCTCACTACCCTTGTAGTAAAGAATTTCCTCCTAATGTTTAATCCAAATCTACCCTCTTTCAGGTTTAAAGCCATCCCCCCATGTCCTACAGCCTGGCACCCAGCAGGGCTGAGACCGACAGGTATCACAAGGTGCAATATCAATCTGAATGTCCACCACCACCACCGTTAAAAAAAAAAAAAAAAAGGTTAACAATGAAAAAACAATTAAGTTATCAGCAGGCCTGTAAGTCTTCCTCTCAAATGTGAGTTGCAATTTTTGCTTTTTATTACTCAAATGTTTAAAAATGTGAAAGGTGTAAATAATAAGCCAAAGACTATTAGAAAGGAACAGAAAATGGAAAAGGAACTCCAGATGGGATAAGTCTCTACCGTCTTAAGTACTTGGAAGTTAAGCTATCCAATTCTTAGGTAAATTCCAAAGGTAAGGAACATGTTATCCTCTGATAACACCTACTTCTTCCTGTCCATAATAAACACAATCTCTGTTTGACTAAATTAGACAATTAAGTTGAAGGCAGATAAAATTAGATGGGGAAAAATCCCACTTTATATGACCATGCTTCTGAAGTAAAATTAACATCTATTGGACTTTGGGGATAGTTGTAAAAACAAAAGGGAAGAAAATTATTTCCCACAGAACTGCTCAAGAAAAAACCACAACAAGGAACACCTTCTGTAATGCTTTTACGTCAGATTTGGATTATTGGCCTCATTGCTAAAGCTGGGGGCTACAAGAGGTCAGGGTAATAAAACAGTGACTTTGTCTTGGCAAAGAGGAGCATGACAAAAAGAAAGTGACCCTTGGAAGCCTCAAACATAGATGGTGGGGTGGAAGTGAGAACAGATTCGTGAGTTGAAAGAACAGAATATACCAGCTGAGATTTCAAGGGTCTTTAATATCTTAGTGCTACCAGCATCTCCCTGGAACACAGATAGCTTACAAGTTAGATTTTTATTATTTTAACACTTTTTAATTTTTTCTAAATGTTTCTGTTCCAAATTTGTTGCTTTAAAGGAGATTGTTGCTTCTCTGACTATAATTGCTACTGCTCCCAGCGTGAGGAGTCATCCAGATGATGGATATGCCAGAGGTGTTGGGGTAATTGCTGTCAGGCTCCATAAGATTTCAAACTCTAGGTCTGGCCTGAAAATGGGAGAACTGAGCAGAATAGGTTCCACTGAATGAGATCAAAATGACAATCAAGTGATAAACTCCTCCAGTCTCAACTGGAACAACAGTAGTTCAAGTATGCAAAGAGATAACTGATCAGTTCTCAGATGTAAAGAGATATTTTCCCACTTATTTTTAAGACTAGTCACTTTGCAAAATCTTCAGTATGAAGGTAAGCACAAGCACTGCCTGCCACAGAATTGGATGTTGGGTATCTTGAAGGTGCATCTGGAAACAGCTCTTTTGAGGCCTCATCACGCTGTCAAAGTGTTTATGGATAGCAACTATTTAGAAGAACATTTCAGCTGCTTTTCCACTTCAACATGAGATCTTTCCCTGTCACTTTATCAAGGTATATCCCTTTTTGCCTCCCAGACACCATGGTAAAACCAACATGAATTACATGGAGTAATTGCTTTTTCTCCATGTGTTTTTTTTGCTGTTCCTTTGATATAATTTCCGGGGCTTATACTTTAATGATAGTTCCAAACCATTTCCTGTACTTTCGTTAATCTTGAAGAACAGATCTACTCTTGCAGACGGCTTCTCTTATTTGCATGCCAGCACAATGCTAAGCCCTTGCAGCCTGATTTGAGTGATTGACAATTTTAGTTCTTTTTAGCAGTCTGGGGAAACTGATTTGCCATCGTGGGTGTAACTGCTTTTTTTCCAACACTGCCAATTTACCAAAAGAATTGTGTTCTTGTACATTTACTGAATAACAGAATTTGGAAGTTAAAATTATGTAATTCAGTTGCAAACTTACTCTGAATATTTCACTTAAACTGTTTTTTATCATTGCAAAAATAGACTCCATGTGCTACCATTAATTAACATATAATTTACACAGACAAGTAGAACATTTTTATTTCTAAGTAAATAAAAAAATCCCCCTCTGACATATAGCTCATGTTCATGGAAAAATCAATACTAGAGCAATAACTTCCTGCGTGTGTCTTTTATGATTGCTTTTCTCATTCTTCTTTTTTCTGTACAACTACAAATGAAACTGCATTAAAGCCAAAGTATTTGTAGTTATCTCAGGATAAATTTCAAATTCAGGATTTAACTGAATATTCATTGAAGGAAAAACAAGGGAAATTTAGACATAGTTAATTACTTTCATTATGCTTTATTTTAATTTGTGAGAGTTTTTGTTTGGTTTTTTCATTTGTTTGTTTTTTTGTCAGAAGCAAGGAAAGAATATAATGATTCTATGAAACATGGAAACAAATGTTACATTAAGTACCTTATGGGCTTGGAGAGCTCTCTGAGGCCTTGCTATGCCTAATATGAGCTCTGTGCTCCTAAGCAAGTAGTAGAGAACTTGCTTGCTTTGCAGTATGACTGATTTAAAATTATACAAATATAGTTGGGGATAGACTTAAAGCTTTGTTGAAAATTGCCACTCATCAAAACCAAAATTGTTTTCATAATGGATTGTGTATCAAGGTTTTCAGTCTTATAGAAAAAATATGAAGGATTTGCTTTACTTTTCACAATAAAGCAAATGCTATAATTCCTGTCATTTGATAAAGACATTCTATTTCACAATTTCACATTGGTTTCTTATGTACTGACACTCAGTTATAGAAAAAAATACTCATTTTTAACTGGAACTGAAATCAGTTATGTAAAAGTAATTTCTCTTCCTGATTGCTCAGGAATTTGAGTCAGTTACTCAAAACAGCTTTCGATTACTATGACTTTGATTTCCTTGATATAGTACTGTGAAAACATTCCCCCAGCATTCTTTTTTTTCTCTTAATCTTAATTTAGATTGAAAATTTATTTTAATTTCACGTATTTTTAATTTTTATACAAGCTTCACTTTTAGGGTACCACTAAAGGAATAACAACATTTATTATAAGAAATCCCTGATGATGTTAACAGAGAAAGTTAGTACATAACTGCCTGAAAGAGATAACAATAAAATAACTTATTTTGAAATTGCTAATAGAAAAAAATGTTGAATAGTGAAGAAACTAACTAAATTGGCCTCCTAACCTCCATACGTAAATCATGCCTTATTGAAGGTCCGGATGAAAATTTTAAATCAAAATTTAAGAAAAGTCTTAGTGTATTCTTGAGGTGTGGTAAACCTACAAAACTGCTGAGGAACATTAAAGGGAGAAATTGCCCTTACAATCAGTGCTCTGCAGAGTCTCTTGATGTGAGTAAGTGGAGAATTGGGCCCAAGATGTTCGTCCCTTCCAGGCGACTCCTCTGGCCAACATCTACCAAGCACAGTGCTTCATACTTTGAAGACATGTAGATGTGGCACTTGGGGACGTGGTTCATCCCAGAGAGCACACACCTAAAGGAAGGCACCAAGTGAAGGGAAGTGTATTTAAGCCTTGCCACTGGTGGCTGCTGTGGGGCAGGAGGATGAACAGCAAGAACATGGCAAAAGTGTTTAAGGAGCCAAAATAGAAGTCCTCAGTGTAACAGGCACCCTAGAAAACACAACTCAGTTAAAAAGTAATTTTACAGCACAAGAAAGGAAGCAATTTCAGGAACCCTGCAAGCATCCCATGCCGGGAGTTTGCATTGCCATGTGTTTGCTGTTATTGTCAGCCAGCTCATGAGATAACACTGACAGTTTGGTTTGCTCTGGGATGCAATCGTCTGTCTGACCAGGACATGGACTCATCTCCTTAAGGCGTTGCTTTTACTCTTCCTAATCTCTGTGGTGTTGAAGAGAGTCTGCCCCAGTGCCTGCTGGGCTGGCAGCCCACTGCTAAGTGAGCAGCATTTCCAGGGTAATGGCCAGGGGCAGTTGCGTCTCAGAGTAGGGTCAGTTAAAAGGCACACAGCAGAATGTTTTGAAATGGACATCTGGCATGCAGTAAATGCATTTAGGAAGCAATAAACAGCTCATTTTGAATGACTTCTGCAATTGGTTTCAACACAAGCAGTTGGTGGAAAAACAAGCTTTTAGAAAGGTCATTTATTGCCATACATAACCCATCTCTTCCAGTTAAATTGCTTAGCAATGCACAAAGCAAATCTCGGCCATTTCTGGTCTGATAATTAATAGAGTCTTCTACTCTAGCTGGAGCTGCACAAAGAAAGTGAATGTTGTCCTTGTTATCCTGACTTAATAATTCACCATTTGAGTTGTCAGGGTGTCTTTGAAAGAAGCTGATTGTTGAAATCTGAGTGCAGTAGATGTGAAATATTGTATATTGTATCTTCAAGATGAACACGGAATTCACATGCTTTTAGTCAGTAGTAGATTACTGGCAGCCCTTGGAAAAAAAGAACATATCTTTGATCGTAAGACATAACACTGCAATTTTCTTGCTGATGTTCTGTTCAGAGATTATAAATAAAATATTAATACTAAAGAATTTAATTTTCTAACCCTTACTAGAGCTAAGGTATTCTCCTCCCCTCATTTATAATTTCATGCAATAAATGAACAGTGTGAACTTTACTAATGTGGGCTTTCAGTGAAAAATAGAAGGATTGGATTTCTAAACTGGCCAGAAAAAATTGACAGTGGTACATGACAAACACACTGCAGTTATCCTGAGAGAGGCTTTTAGTTCCCAAAATAAGTAAATATATCAGAGTTACTAAGATATGACTTGAAGAGAACATTGATTCCACATGCTCCATATTCAAAACTGATCATCTTTACTCCTGAAAATCTATGTATTTAGTTTGATTTAGATATATCAAGCCTGTACTTATATAATTGAATGCAAGTAAATCACATTTCAAATTCTACACCAAAATTGGACTGCCCCCGAACAGGTTATTTGTATTTTTTTGTGCTTGTAAAATTGTAATGAGGAGAGTTCAGTAATATATTTCATATTATTATTGTATTAACTGAAAACATGATGATGTCAGCAACTTTTCATCAACCTACTCCATAGTTAATAAAAACAGCAAAAAGGGAAGAGAATTTTGGAAAAGTTTCATATTCTTTAGGGAGAAAATGTAGTGTGCAGTCCTGCCTGGGCCTGGATCAGAAAGAATAATTTCATTTTGCCAAAAATGTCAATATTTGTTTCCATTTTGTAAAGCAAGGCTAAGAGTTTTCCACATTTTGATTAAAAAGTCAGAAGAGCAGTGCTGTGTCATCATGGCATCAGCTTGATCCTTCCTCCTTCTGGTGTGAGGATGGTGGAGCTCAGCCTGGCCCAGCAGCCGGTTCTGTTTGTGCCCCTCCCACACTCTCCAAACTGCAGGAGATTCTGCTGAAAGCACCTGCTAGAAGGTGGTTAAAAGTGACCTTAAATTGTTGTAATTAGGTCTGTTAATTAATATTAGCTAATTAATTAGCTAATTAATAAGCTACTGAATCCAGGAATTCCAGCTGTATTTCTTCAGAAACGGCTATTTAAAGTCATCTGTCTCTGGATCCTGCAACAACCTCACATGAGGTGTTGTCCTGGTTTAGGGCAAATTCAGGAGAAAACCTCCAAAGGGGTTCCTCTGGGAAACAAATTCAAGTGGCCTTAAATGGTTTGGGAAAAAAATTGCCTCAGAGAGAAGTGGAAAAAAACTGTTTATTTGACAGGCAAAGCACTCCTCAGAACAAAAATAAACTAAAAAAGACTAAACCTCTCGCTTCTCTGAAGAGATGATGAATTCAGAAAGTCTCTTTTGTGGAGTGTAGCTCAGCTCCCTCAGTTTTTGTCAGTCCCTCTGGCACTGGGGTGTGCCAGGCCCAGGCCAGGGCCAGCTCTCTCCTGCCATCCACACTGCAGACAACACAGGCTGTGTGTGAAGGAAAGCTGAAAACTTATCTTTATGTTTTGAAAACAACCGCCTCAGACATTCCACCACTTCTCCTTCTCCCCCTTCACACTCAGACTGAGTTTTAAAGGTGAAAAACTTATTTCTGAGACAAACAGATAAATGGGGATACAATTCACCATCCACTCAGGATAGGTATGATGGTGCTTGTGGTTTGTGTAGACTCACTCAACCTAAACCTTACTAATTCACTGCAAATAACATCAGAGAGCTCAGCAAGGGCCAATCAGTCAGACATTCACTCAGGATGCTGTGGTTGGTTCATATGGTTCAGCAGGGCCACAGGCACCATGCCTGGCCTGCTAAGCCAGGTCAGGGCTGTAAAACAGAGACACCACCTCTGCTTCAGAAGCCCTAAGATCCTCACATTGCCCGGTGAAGGAAAACATGCTGCTCTAGCATTTCTCTGTGATAGTCAGGGCTTCATTGTCCTTTTGACCCTTTTGGTTGGTGGTGGGACACAGCACTAGCTGGAGCTGCTTGCTATCTGCCCTACAAAAGTTCTTGAGTACTTCCCTAGCAGACATATCTCTAAGAGCATCCAGCTCTGGACAGAGATATGAACCTATCATCAGAGCATTTAATTTTCTGATGAAGCTCTCAAGGGCTTCAATGTGCCAGCAATAATATTTATCCCAGCACAGATCAAACACTATTGTGCATACAAACAGGTTATCTCCTTTCTCCTTGCTTACGCTTTAATTCTGCATCTTCATCCTTTAGTAATTATAGCCTGCCACAAAGACTGATGAGACACAAAGCTGAGATGGAGTGTTCATGCCAAACCCCTTGCAATGGATTAGAGCTGGAGACTGCCAGCTAGGGGAAGGTCACCTGTCCTGTTGAAAAAGTTAAGCATTTCACTGAATACAGAGACTGGAGAGTGGTGCCTGACATGCAGTGACTTTTCTGCACCTAGCTGAAAGTTTATATGCATTAAATCATCCTGCACTTTTCCCACTTAAATGAGGATCAAGTTGGGCTGAATACCTTTCAGACTGAAGCCATTCTAAACAGAATGGATATCTGTGACTGTAGCTTAGGATTGTTCTTTCTTGTTAAAATAAAATTTGAAGTATTGAGAGTGCACTAATTAAATAAAGGCACAGTTAAGGATCACATTTGGTCACTCCAGCACCTTTGAAATTTTATGATATTTAAATTATTTAGGTGCACAACGGTTTTGGTTGAACATAAAATAAATTATATTTAAAAAATGTTTATATAAAATTGAGCAATATTAGAACTTAACTTTAATAGAAAGTATAGAACAAAATATTTGTAAAATAACAAGGTGTATTTTTATAGGACAATTTTGCTTCTTGCAACCCATTTGTGAGAGCAGCATCTTGATTCCAGCACCTGGTTTCCAATGCTTTCAAAACAAAAGACTGTTTGGAACCAGAGAATTTGGAGGGGGGACTCTGGAGGCTGGCTGGCTTTTGTCCTTATTTGGGGAGGAGCTACATATATACAAACACACATATATGTATGTATACAAACAGGTTGTATTCAACTTCCAGATATAAATATCAGCCTAGTTACTAATAACTTAGATTATCTGAAGAAGTTACCAACGTTGTGATGATTTTGTGCCATTCTTGACAATGCAAAGGTTGAAGAAAGCATTTTGGTTGGAGAAATGCCTGATTGTACAGACACTTGAGGAAATGGGTGCAGGTGAGTCTGGAGTGGAGTAGATCATCTAAGTACAGCAGGTGAAGGAAAATGAAATGGAGTCCTTGCACAGCAGGTTCTCACACTAATTACAAAATGGTAAAAATGGATGTGAGAAAAGCTGACCTTTGAAAAAAGCAACTCTGTTTCTTCTGCTCTGTTAATTCTTCCACAGTTATGACCACTCTATATCTTCGAAATAAATATTAATTTTTTGCTTGAAAAATAAAAATCTTATCACCTTGGCTCTCCTAGGCACTACTCTTGCTTAATCATAGCACCAAAACAGCCAACAAGCATTTTAAATCCACCTTGATCATTTGAGAGAGACCTTTCCTCCAGAAAACTGGCATCATTCCTTACCTTCAAGAATGGAGTCAAGTAGGCATCTAGCTGTTATCAAAGCTACAACCAGCCTGAATTCACTATCTGTACATGACAGAGACATGCAAGAATAAATATCTTCTTCAGACTAGGGTGTGTCTCCCACTCCTCAGCCACCTTCCTCAGCAGAAAGTTGGGGAGAAAATCTTACACACTTGACAGGAGGGATGGTGTAAAATCATAGGTCTGAACTGAATTCAGAAAGAAAATTAGGGTAGGTGATTGTAATCATATACCTTCTAAAGTTGTCAAGTCACATTTTTTTTCTAAACACTCTAAGCAAAGAATTAACTTAGAACAAACTTTCAGCATTGAAGATGAGCCTGCAGGGATGCAGAATTCAACAAGAAGCAAAGCACAGAGAAAGAGGGCTTTGTTCTCAGTCTAATCCACACAAAACTGTCTTTCCTCAAGGAACAAAGCTCTGCAAGGAACTGATCCCTGATTTCACTCTGACCCCCTGGGCAGATGTCACAATGGTCAACATACTGAAAGTGGCTCAGTGTGCAAGAAATGAACTAAAGATGTATCAAGAATGTGAGAAAAGACAGTAACAGTAATATTGTAATTCTAGTTAATGATTTCATGGTACTCACTGGGGTTTTAAAAGTTAAAATCCTACATCCTGTCAACAGCCCAGGGTGATTGGCTCATGATCCTGTGGAGGGACGTTCAGACGTGCTCATACAGACAACGCTTGGGATGCTTCTGGCCCATGGTGGGCATCCTTAATATGAGCTACCAGTGTCTCAAACCAGGTATTTGACTCTCAATTAATAATCAAAGAATAAAAATTAGCCTCATTATCATTGAATTAAAAAAAAAAAACAAAAAAAAAAAAAAACAAAACAAAACAAAAAAAAAAGAGGTGTAGCCTTCATCAGACAAATTATCAAAGGAGACAAGCTACATTAGCTCACAGATTTTGGCTCCTCAGTGATGGCACAGTGATTCACACCATCAGTGTCTAGGTGCTTGGGCTCCCCACGAGTGCCAGATCCAATAGATCTACTTATCATAGAATTAACTCCTGTGGAGGGCACTCACCGAGCTACAGAGGGCAGAATCTGTGGTCTCTCTCAGTATACATACACGTTGGGAACTATGAGTGGTGAGACCACTTTAAGCCTAGAGAATTGGGGCCCAGTGATGGTGCAGATTGCCAGCAATCCTTCTCCCCACATCCTCAGCACTAACCTTTGAACCCACCAGTCAGTGACAACTGGGTAGTGCGTGGCCACTCTCAGCAGCAACAATCCTGTGAGCTTTGGTGCTTTAACAAAATAAGAAGCTGTTTTAAATATTGCTCCTGCTGTCAATGCAGTCTCAAAACACCTTTTTTTTTTTTTTTTTTAATGAGGGATTCTCATTTCTCTTACTTGAAGGCACCTTTTTTTTCCTCTTTGAATGCTGTCAGAGCTCACAGAGAAATTGCTCTGTTCTTCTTTTGGTCTTCAGGAAGGGCACAGAAACAGTGGGTCTTCAGTTCCTCTGCTGAGTTACTGGAAGAAAGGGGATAGGAGAAGAGAAGCAGAGAGCAGAGTAATTAAAATTAATTGCAAGCATATATGATTAATGTTATTTGTATAACAGCATTTAACCAACAGCAGCACCCTCATAACAATAGGTGGTTTGAGGGAATGTTGTGGCAAATGGAAAGAGCTGCTGTTGGAGGATAATAGTGTGTTTCTACAAAAGGCTTTTTTTATGATTCATGTTTTAGAATTCCAAAAGTAACAATAAGGGGAAAAAAATAGCTCCTGGGTACAAATAACAGAATGCAGCTGAACCTAGACAGCACCTTTATGAATATTACAAGGACATTGACATCACTGTTGTATTTTCTGCATAACAGTCATCAAATTGCTAATAGGAGTACATGAAGCTAGCTGCAAGCCTTGTTTCTCTATATGCATCCTACTGTAGTACCTAGACCTTATAAAAATCACCAAAATAGTGTTTTAAATGTTTAAGCCTGCAGATATTTTGGCAAGAATAATCTTACTGTATTACCTTTTCCATTTAAAAAATGCAAGCAAAAGAAAATTGTCCCAAACTTTTTTTCCAAAGGCTAGAGAAACAAACAGCTTTTATTCTAAGTTCGTGCCCAACTGTTCCTCTGCAGCCTACAGGAAATCAGGTCTGTGAGGGTCACATCCTTAAGTCATTTTTCTATGGCCATCTAATGATTTGTTCAAGTCAATTTTCCATGCTGGTCCTGGGGAACATTGGAAACGTTCTGTTACACAAGCAGTGGCTCCAGTCTAAAGAGACATGAGTGATTTGCTAAATTTAACCCTCTCCAAGTCCTTCTGGCTCCAATGACATGATTCATTTGAGCAGAATAGTTCACCACTATTGTGATTTGCCCAGACACGCAGCTAAATATCACCCAGCCATTCACTCAGTCCCTCCAGTGGGATGGGGAAGAGAATCAGAAAAAGGGTTAATTTTTCGGTTGAGATAAAGATGCACAAAAATAGAAGGGAATGTAGGGAAAGTAATAATGGTAAGACTACACCAAAAAAAGTGGTGTAAAATGCAATTTTTCACCAGTTCCTGAATAATGCCCAACCAGTCGCTGAGCAGAGTGCCATCATCCCCAGCCAACTCCCTTCAGTTTTATTGTACAGCATGATGCCATGTGGTAGGGAATATCCCTCTGGTCAGTCAGGGTCCGCTGTCCTGATTTTATCCTCTTCCAGTTCCTCATGCATTCCCAGACTCCTCACTGGCAGGGCAGCATGAGAAGCTGAAAAGTCCTCTGTCTTACTGCAGTCCTGCTCAGCAATAACTAAAATATTGGTGTGTCATCAAACTTTTGCTCACCCTAAATCCAAACCACAGCCCTGTTCCAGCATGCTTGTAAAATCTTATGATGTTCTGATTTAACAGAAACCCATGTGAGGCAGGGTTCTTCATTACACTTCTGAACTGGATTGTACCCAGATGAAAAAGAAGCACAAATATAATCACACTAGACAATGCATCGTTTGGAACAGGAACAAGAGAGTTAAAATAAAATAACGCCTTCACAGAAGCAAGCAGCATGGTTTCATTTATTCTGCTGTGCACAATATTGACAATTCTGCATGAAGGCAGAATTTCCAGCTGATTTTACTGGCAGCAGCAGACATGTATTTGGTTCACTTCACCTTGTTTCAGGAAGAAACAGCAGATTCCAGAGGTTAGAATCAATGAAGTCGTTGGAAGCAACACAAGTCTGTAACAACCTAAACTCCTTCAGCTCTTGTTCTACCTTCTCTTCCAACCTGCAAATAGATGGAACATCTATACACTGATGTCGTTTATTCATTAAGAATTCACTCCAACCATCACAAGAATGACTTTTCAGTTTTCAGCCGTATGGGATGATGGCACTTTAGACAAGACTTGGTTCTGCTTAATATTTCTATTAGAAGTTCTGATGACAGTGGTTTTAGAGAAGAAAATGTTTTATATTTTGATATTTTAGAAGGAGGATTTGTAATAACACTATTTTTAAAGTATTTTTTTCTTTCAGTGTAAATGAAATTGGATTAATTATTTTCTCTGTAGATTTCATCATCATTGGCTGTTCTATCATCCACAAGTGTGTACAGTTATCAAAGTCTTTCATTCCTTGCAACAAGCTTTCATGATGACACAAATAAATTGAAATTTATTCCACAAGAGAAGTAACCACCTGCTAAGAGTTTTTTTTTGTCTTGGTAAATTTGCTGTTGTGACTGTTTCTCAAAAATAGATGCAGTATTATCTGCAAGCTCATCTATATGCCAGCTAATACTAGTTTTATTAGAGGATTGCTTGTTTTCTGGTATTGTGTTGATTTTTGGATTTTTTTAATATTTTAATTACATATGATAGATTATATTTTCTGTATTTATTGTGGAGTCTATCAGTTTTATGTTGATGGAACATGAATGGTATACCAATTTTTTTATGAAATTAGCTCTGAAACCCTAATTTGGAATTCAGATGCATCATAAGAACAACATATTTACAGTTACTCAACTGTCTAAAAAAGTCTGGCTTAAATGGATCATGGAAAGGATTACATAATGAGTCTCAATCATTTCCTCACCCGGTTTTTATTGACATTGGGGGTTGTCCCACCAAAGGTTCAGGACCTTGCATTGAGCTTTGTTGGTCTTGTGCAGGTTTGCATGGGCCCTCTCCTCAAGCCAAATAAGGACCTTCTGGATGAGATCCCTTCCCTCTGGCAAATCAAGTGCAGCACTCAGCTGGTGTCACCTGCAGCCTTGCTGAGGGTGCACTCGACCCCCTGTCTATGCAGCTGATGAGGATGTCAAGTAGGAATGGTCCCGGTACAGACTCCTGAGACACATCCCCTTCATTGCTGTTTTTCACTTGGACATTGAGCCATTGACTGTCACCGTGGACATAGTCAGTCCACTGACTGTCCATCTAAAAATCCATCTATCAAACTCATATCTCTCCAGTTTAGAGGTAAGAATGTTGTGAGGACCTCTGTCAGGCCTTACAGAAGTGTATGTAGATGACATCCCTTGTTCACTGACAGTCACTCCACCACAGACAAGGCCAACAGATTAGTCAGGACTTCTACACTCTAGGATGAGCCCATTACTTTTCATGTTTCTTTAGAGAGGATATCACAGTTATATGTGGTAGACTGTCCTATTCTACGTTGTGAAATTTAGGGAGGTAAAAGTTCATCCAGTGGGAATATGAGAAATGGTTGTAGGGGACTCATACAAAAGGACGATGCTTACCATAGCAAGACAAATGAAAAGACAAGTTAAATGTTTATTCTGATCTGATTTACTTTTTATTTTGTGTTTTAAATGTTGCCAAAAAAATAAATTGTGCTATAGAAATAAAGATCAATGTAAAAACAAAAGG
This sequence comes from Polioptila caerulea, assembly GCA_013397295.1. Taxonomy (NCBI): domain Eukaryota; kingdom Metazoa; phylum Chordata; class Aves; order Passeriformes; family Certhiidae; genus Polioptila; species Polioptila caerulea. Next base: position 635,813 of record VYXF01002642.1, on the reverse strand, counting down.
AGAGTGCTAATTCTATGTGTCAACTCAATTCTGGCGCTGCATAACTCCTGTATATTTGGTATTTTTGCTACTGTGAGATTGTATTGCAACTCTCTGTACTAAATTCTGGATGGTATGTTAAGAATTCAGTTAATATGCTCTGCAGAGCATGATTTAACTAAGAGTAGCTGGTTTAAAACCTGAAATTCAAAACTTCATCATACTTGGAATAATTATGACAGGAGGGATAAAGACACACCTTTGACACCAAAACAGCCTTTTAGTTTTCCAGTTCCTGCTCAAAAGATAAGGACTCTTCAGGCTCTTCAGTTTAAACAGTTATATGAATAATTTCATTTAAAAACACGTCATATATGTCCCTGGAAGAAAATGCTTCCTTGTTTTAACTGTGGTTTTTTTGTTTGTTTGGGTTATTTGTTTTAAAATCAAACTGTGGCAAACACCCAGCAGGGAAAATTTTAATTACAAGCAGAGAAAGTCATAAAATTTAAGGAAGTTAAGCCTTTCAATCAACATATGGGACTGATAGTAGGCATTACAACCGAACTCATAGTACATAGGCAAGTGACCTTTCAGTTAATTAAAAAAGACTAAGCTTCAAAACCAACAAATGAATTTTAAATTATAAATTGTGCAATTAGACTGGCTAAGACATGATCACAGGGAATTGTAAAGTCAAATTCAGGTAAAATTCAGAAAAAAATTCTTTTCTGACTCCAGTAACAAGGCTGCTCAACAGTCAAAATTAATTACAGCGTCCTTTTTAAATTAGGGCCAGAAAGATTCAGGATGTGAGCATTTAGGGATGGGGTCTAATATCTACTATGTTTTATACTTGCCTTTCTGTATAATTATTGCTACTGATTAGAGGAGAAAGGTTGATGGCATCTCACCCCTTACAGTAATTGTCTTGCTGTGTGAAGTGCTGACCAAGATAAATAAAGTCAGTAAAATACAAATGTACTCTGTCCCTGAACTCTGAAGAAAGTCTCTGGTAAAAAAACAGAATTGCTAGCTTCCCTAAGATACACTCAAATATTGTGCTGGGAGCAATTGCACTTACTTACCATATTTATTGGGAGCTTTAGTCATTGCTTCTTATTATACTTGATTTAATTTGAGAGTTTAGTCTTACAAATATTGAGAGCTTGTACATATATACTAAAGTAAAAATACTTATTTTATATTAAAAACCATAATCCAATGGATACGTCCGAAAAAGAATGAAGAATGTTTGAGCTTTCCTGGGATAGAATTACTGTTTGCCACAGTATCTGGTATGGAACTATGGTTTGGATTTGTACTGAAAAGAGTGTTGATAATGCAGATGGCTTTAGTTATTGCTGAGCAACGCTTGCACAGTCAAGGTATTTTTTGCTGGTTGCACTTCCTGAACAGGTAGTGGCCTGGAGGTGCACAGGAGACTGAGTGGAGACACAGCTGTGGCAGCTGTCCCCAGCTGATGGAAGCATTTGTCTTCACAAGTCACCATTATGGACAACAAAGCCCAGCTGTCCTGGAGGTTACCTCCCTGCTGTATGTGAAGTCTTACATTAATTCCTTATCTGTTTTGCTTGTGTGCTTGGCTTTTGCTTTACCTACTGAGCTGCCTCTACCTCAACTCACCGTTTTTCAGGTGAAAGTGAGTGAGCAGCTTGGTGGTGCTTAACTATCACCAGGGGTTAAATCACACCACACCAGAACTTTAACTCTTGCTCTTCTGCACTTTGTGAGAGCACTGGCTCCAAACTGTGCAGCTGTTTTAGTAAGAAATGTGTGAAATTACATCTTGAAGCCTAGCATCATAGCTTTTTAAAAAATTGACTGAATCTTTAAATTTATATCACGAAATGATCGAGGATTATTAAAGATGTTTAAACACAGACCAATTGCATGATTTGGACAGTGTATATGGGTCTGTGTGTCTGTGCCCCATGATCCATCTTCAGGCACAATAGCCATGGGTGATCCAGCCCTGAGGTGAGCAACATACCTCTAGGTATTTCTCAAGGAAAGGCTAAAAACTTCTCAGGAAATGAAGAAACACTTCAGCACAAAAATACTCAGAATGCGTTAAGAAATCAGAATACATTAAAGAATGCTGATTTGGACTAAGAGGTTTGGTTTGTTTGGGGTTTTTCATTTTTTTCTAAAAGTTAATTTTTATGTTTTACTAAGAGAAATTTAAAGAACACAGAAATTAATGCTTTACTGAAGAGAAACCTAGCTATTACACATCTGGAGAATTCCAGTCAAACATTCTTTATCCTCCCCACCCAAAATGCAATTCCTTACCCAAGGAGATTTACTCCTTCTTGCAGTCACACACAGCCATTCCCAATATGATTTCTTTTTGGCCTCCGTAGTAATAATAACAACCATAATTACATTGTGCCTTCTGACCCCAGTTTAACATAACACATTTCAGTTCACATGCTAAGTAAAATGTTTAATCACAAGTGTGCTGAGGGAGGAGCAGGTGTTCTCAATATCTCACCTCCAAATGCTTGCCCTTTGGCTGGTTTCCTCTTACACACCCATTTATTATAAAGCTGATGGAACTTGCTGCTCCTGCCTCTCTGAACTTCTTAAGTAGCACCTCCGGCGTCAGCATTATTAAAAAATGAAATCAAATGTGAAAGAAATAGGGCAACTGGATGGTCATAAGGACTTGGTGCTATTTAGATTACACAGCTTCTTAGGTATGTCCTTATGTTTAATGATGAGCATTTGGTACCTGCAAGTATAAAATCACCTAAGCTCATGTCATTACTTGGTTTAACAGCTAAAGCTTAAATCACAGTTCTTGATGGATTGACAAGAGAATGCTTTTCCCTTCCAAATAATAAAAAGGAGAAGGATCCAGTTTTCCTTTTTTTTTTTTTTTTTTTGAGCACTTTTAAAACCTGCTGCGTTCCTGAGCCTGCAAGAGCTAGTCAAGGGATTTAATGTAATAATGTAAGAAATGTACTTGATGGAGATCTTGTGTCATTCTGTGCAGAAAGATAAAGCAAAGATCACTTTCTTTTTAGCAGAGCAGAACTATTCAGTGTAAAATTAAGCTGGATTCTCATTCTGCATCTCTGAGGCTCAAAATAATTAAAATGAAGTCCTTGAAAATGTATTAAAACCCAGTGGAGGCAGATGCTTGTTATGCACAACTGATATTTTGATGAGAATTCTTAGCAATTGCTGCCCTTGAATGTTCACAATGTTCTGGGAGCTTTCTCGGTACTGACCTACATTTTAAGGTCCAAAATGACTGCTATCCCTGCTACCTTTAACATACAACACAGCACAAAAAGGAGAATATTGCTTGTTAATACCAGAATAAAACTCATAATTCCTGGTTGAGATAGAGCAGCTGTCTTTTTGAAAGCTTTCCAGTCTTTATTTGAAGAACTTAAGCGACGACGAATGCATGAAATGCTTATAAAATTAAATGCCCTGAGAAGATATTTGTATTTAAAATGTCATCATTCAAACTACTAATACTGTATGTTATCTGTTTGGATGAAGAGCCTTTTTCACTCAAAAACAATCTCTCAAAGGCTGTATTTGTGCTTTACAAACAAGTCACCTTTTAGCCTTCCCTTGGATGCAAACTTTTTTATCCTCCAGCTGAAAACATGTTTTTCCTGGATGTGACTGGTTTTTATAACTCTTGTCAGCCTTTTCTAATAACCTTTAACACAGACACCAGAACCAACAGTAATGCTCTCATTAATTCCAAGGAGAGCCACTCTACAACTGCTTTATAATTCTCCTTGTTTCCACTTCAAAAGTTCCCATGGGGTCTTTCCATGCTTAATAGTGCTGGAAATGGGTGCTCAATTGATTGGCTCGAGTGACCCTGTATCATATGCAGCATCACTGATTTCTAAAATAGAATCTTGCCCTATAAATATGACCAATTTCCTTGTAGTTGGATATATTAAAATGTGAGTTGTTAAGTACTATTCATAATTAAATCTCAGATCACTCTGTAGAACTGGCCTCGTCTTAGCATTATTTACTGTTCCCCAGATTTTTCTTCAGCTGCTAATTTTCTATTTTGTTCAATTAAGCATCAATGTCCCATTAGTTACCCCTCAGACTATTCCATGACCCATCTGTTCACACCAAAAGCAAGTTGTATTCATCTTAGTAGTTTTTCTCTCTTAAGTTCATCTATTACTTCTATTAATATTCGTTTGTGAAATCTGAAGTCTTTATTCTTTCCCTCCAGGAAGCCAGGCTTGAGTGCAAAGACTGGCAAAGGCAGCGATTGTAGTGGGTGCAAATCTGTTTTGTTTATTTTTAACTTGCTTTTTTTTCCTTTTTTCCCCTCTGCAGCTGTTCTAACTCATTTGGGAATGACCTGCAGGCAGTCAGCAAGCACCCCCTATCCCTATCCATCATAAGTTGTCCTTTCTTTTATTCTGTCTCATCAAGTCCACTAAATCATTTTTCAAAGGATCAGTCTTTTTATTTCCAGTATTTTCCACATGGCAGTGCAGTAATAAGGCTGGCACAAGACCCACTGGAGGGAATGAAACTTGTCCTAAACCCAACTAAGCCGTTTTCACAGCCCAAAGCCTAGCCAAAAATTTATTGTGAGTTCTCTCTGCTATTCCATTATCTGCAAAGTTTACTGTAGCCCCTGTATCAGGAAAAGTCTTTTCCCTCACAAGGGAAAATGGCATAGACTAAGAGAGATGCTGCTTTGTGCAGCACAACAGGAGTACTTGGAGATGTTCCATTTCTGCCTGTAGTGTAATGCTCTTTGTTCTAGCCAAGTAATGTATCCTTTTACTAGACATTAGCCACAAAGGGATTTTTAAACATCACATTTGGGCTACTGAGAAGTATTTGACCATGTGTCGACATTCAGACTGCAGCATCTTGTTCATGTGCCAGTGCTCACACACTTGGCTGAGCTGATGGGCTGATGCTGCACCCGAGCTGAAGCCATCCTTGCCTCCCCTCCTCAGCTGTGCTCACAGAATGCCTCTCCTTTCACAAAAAAAAGCTCCTAAACAAACAAAAATCCCAAACCAAAGAAACAAAAAAAACCCCAAACCAGCCAACAAAGTAACAAAAAAAACCACAACAAAAAAAACCCCAAGAACCCCTACTCCTCCAAATAAAAAACCCAAACCTAAACAAAATACCCCCAAACATTTGAGGGATCTTTTTTCTTACTCCAGAAATTGAAAGATTCATCTGACAGAATCATGACCTACATGCAAATCCATTATATTCCTGATTTTGAGCAAAGAATTTGATTCTAAATTATGACAGGTATTTGTAAGTCATCTTCTGTAGGCCTTCTTTAAATATCTCTTTAAGAAGGGGCTGATGCTCATATTCTCATTCCCAGGAGAAAGTTTACACTCTTGGTTGTAGCAGAACATCTCCCTGACCTTCTGTCAGGACTGTCCTTCTAAACAACGAGACATTTCTAGCTGGTGGAAAGGGCCAGAAATGAGCAAAACAAGGCCCATTCCAGCATGGAGTCTGAGCTGGAAGAAGTAATCCAGATACCTGATCCCTTATCAAAAGGGAAACACATACATAATATTTGATGGGTTTTCTGTAAACTGCAGAAACAAAGATGTGAAGGATTAATTTTGGTAACACTGGTCTATGATCTGTAGCAACTCTAGGTGTCTTCCCTCAAAACAAAGTGTTGAGCTACAGGAGATACAAATGCCTGCCTAAAGTCCTTACTTGAGGTATTCAAAGACTGGAAAGTGATGAATTTTATCCCTCTGTGCTGAATATTTCTCTTCATTAGCATTTAAGTGACCCTCATTCACAGTGCAGAATTTCTATTGCTGTTTTTCATTCATACCTTTTGACTTATTCTGAACTCTCGATGTTGTTCTGGGGCCTCAACATTCTTATAAGGTAAGCACTGTAGCATCTGTATGGTGAGGGCTGCCCAAATCCCGTGCCAACTCCAACTCCAATTAAAACAGGACAAGAGCAGGTCAAGGAGGGGTAGTGGATCTGCCTCAAACTGGGGAAAATGATGATTATGAAGGGAAAGTCCCTCCAGCTGGGATGCATTAGGGCAGAATGATGTAAGGATGAGACTGAAACAGATTTTTTCCCAAAGAAGGAATTGAGACAAAGAAGATTAAAAAAAAAAAAAAAAAAGGTTTCTTATTTTAAGAAGTCTTTTAAAAGTCACAAAGGCATAGTAAGGACCTAGGTAAGAGTATCTCTCATGATCATATATTCCTCTGAGTCACAGANGGAAAATGATGATTATGAAGGGAAAGTCCCTCCAGCTGGGATGCATTAGGGCAGAATGATGTAAGGATGAGACTGAAACAGATTTTTTCCCAAAGAAGGAATTGAGACAAAGAAGATTAAAAAAAAAAAAAAACCCACCTTTTTTCTCAGTCTGAGGTGGTCCAAAGGTCAAAGTCTCTTCTGTCTCCATAGCCCTTAAATGGTCCTTACTGCTTGCTCTCTCTTCACTCTTTTTGTTTATCCTTAATGAAGCCATCTGGCCCAACATTCACAAGGCTGCTCAGTACCTCGCTGGGTAGGGCCTCATACTCCCTTACTCATGTCAACTTTTTTTCATCAGACACCATTTATAGGGCTTTTTGCTTATAAAAACTACTGAAGCTTGGAAACAATAACAGGTTTTTTAAAAATATTTTTGCTATTGCAATAAAAATAGCAGACCACAACAATCAAACCACTCTACATTAAGTAAATTAAAGAAATTCAGTAATACTCTGATTAAAACATGGGGAAAGGGAACTTTAAACCTAGGAGTGAAAATGTCTGAGTCCAGACAAGTTGGCTGAGACTGAGTTAATTCTTTGTATTAGGGAGTCAGCACTTTTTCCAAAATGTCTCCAACTCTGAACAAGAAGAAGGTCTGAATTTCTTGGAACTTGCATTCTCAAAACGGTGCTTGGTATTTTAACCTTAAGCCAAAGGTAGGTTTAGTTGACCTTGAAGTGCAACAAATTTCTTTGTTGCAGCAGTTTCCTTCTAAACCTCTTCCCCTTCCCAAAACTTCCTTCACCCCTGTCACTTCCCACTGCATTTGTAGAGGTAAATACAGCATCCTGGGACTGCTCTTGGACAAATAGTATGGAAAGGCTCACATCTATACAGTATAACTCTCTTAACCCTTCTTTAAACTGCCCATGGAGAGCATTTTCTGACCTGAGCTGGCTCACAGATTGTCCTCATGGTAGCACTATTTGGCTGAGACCAAAACCATGTGAAACTTTTCACAGCACGAATGGTTGCATTCATTCTATACTCAGGCCAATGTGGTGACCTGGTTTAGCTTATTAGTTTAGCTGTAACCTTTGTGGCCTCAGTGAATTATCTACCAGCTTCTTTTTGACTATAAGTAAAGCTGGTTTTATACACTCAGCCTTGGATGTGAAGTTGCCTTAAGTCTATCTTAAAAAAACCCAAGCAAATAAACACTCAGAAAAAAAACAAACAAAGAACATAAACCAACCAAAGAAACAAAGCCCCAAACTGAATCCTTGACTCAATATATAATTCAAGTTGTGTTGATTTTTGTTTTGGGGTCTTTTACCTTTTTATCCTTTTGTTTTAATATTTTAGGACAAAACAAAATGGCCTCAAGTGGTGTCAGAGGAGGTTTAGATTAAATATTTTTTAGGAAAAATTTATTCACTTAAAGGCTGTCAAGCATTGGAACAGGCTTCCCAGAGGAGTGGTGGAATCACCGTCCCTGTAAGTGTTGACAAATATGTAGATGGGACACTCAGGGACAGAGTTTAGTGGTGGACTTGGCAGTGCTGGGCTAATTGTTGGACTCGATGATCCTACAGGTTTTTTTCAACCTTAAACATTCTATTATTCTATGATACTATGAACGTTTCAAAATTTAGATTCTGAAAATCAGCTGAAAGGAAATATCTAACCATTTAAAAAATAATTAATAACAATAATAGATTGCAGGTGCTACATAAGGAATTCATAGTCTTGAAAATAGGGAAAAATTAATATCTGTTATATGAAGCATATTAACAAATAAAATCCAATCAAGATTCATTTTTCCTTGATTAGCCTTTGACCACTCCAAACTGAATCCCTGCAAGTTCTGTTGACTAAAAAAATGTTGAAATTATCACACCGGTACATGATAATGACAAAAACTACTTTCTGTCTCACCAAAAGTTATCTTAAGGAGAGATTGTTTTCAGATGCTGAAATTGGATTTTCTTCCTTATCTACAGAACTGGCTTCAGCTTCAGGAGTGATATGACACCTGCTAAATGGGGAGGGGGAAAAGCCAAGGGACAGAAGTCAGCTTGTATCATGGAAGAGGAAGCTTGGTATGACTAAAATTGCTGTGACTTTGTTTTTACAAATATCAAGGGTTTTTTCCAACCAGCCTACAAGCAAAATCTTGCAGTGCAGACTCCCATATGTAATTATTTCTTCTATTTAAACAAATATTGCTAAGAGATTATTTTCCCCTTTCACTTTAAGTACTTCCTTTGAAAAAGAAAATACTGGTACTTTGAAAAAGACAAAAAAATGTGGCAACTACTTTGCTGGGTATGGACAATGTGGTTAGAAGTCCTAAAAAGCTCAGGGGAAGCTGATTTTCTATATTATGAAGCCATTATTTAATTGGTATGTTAGGCTATTAAAGCCACAGGAAAGATACTATTGCTTCCTACTGCTGTGCAAAGCATGGCAGGTGTGACTCTGTGTGAGGAGTCTCACAGCTTGGTCAGTATTTGTTTTGAGGGGTCTCTTTTTCTGGAAGATAAGTTGCCCTTTTAAAGACTTTTCATAGACAGGTGTGCCTACTCTGGAGAAAGGTAATTTTCTTTTACCTGCAGCTCTTTTTCAGTTCAGCAATAGAAAAGCATCCATCAAAACTAACCTGTGTGTCCCCAGCACAACAGCCCAGGGTCAGGACAGGTGCTGAGCAGTTGTGGATGACCTGATCCCTTTTCTGTGGTTTCATACCACAAGCAGAGGTGATGGAGAGAGGGCAGCAGACTTTCCTACCCTGGGCCTCATCATACCTCAGGTATTTCAGATCAGAGCAAAAATTCTCTTCAAACCTATGTCCCACATTGCCCAGACATTGCTTTAAATATTATTAGGCTACTTGGCTTTGCAAACGTGTTTTGGGAATCCTTTTGTGGCCACCTTCAGAGAGGTGTCAGAGCATGTCTGCTACACTGGATGTGGGATAACCCTTTTCAGTTTATGAAGCCCAGACCTGAAGTGACACAGCTATAGTTTATTCCTTTGGTACTGTGCCTTTGAAATAAAGACATGAAATTCATAGTAGATGAAATAAGCAAGTAATAGTCATTAAATAAATGCTGCTTTGAAGAATGATAAGTCTGCAATACATGAGTGAGAGCTTTGACTATCATATGAATATCTAGAGTTAACTATACTGTTATTAAAAGCCAGGCCATATTTTCCATCTATTTTTATTTGTGAGGTCTCCTTGAAATGCCTTATAAAACTTGGGAACCCAGGCAGTTTTTCTCTAGGGAATATAAAACTATAGCAGCTGATACTGGTAAAATAGGTTATATGGAGCCTTAGAAATGACTGCTTGATTTGTCCAGTATTTATTGCCTGAGTAATGTACAGAAACAGTAAAACAGAAAAGCACAACTTTCCATCTGTGCTGCATTATGCCATACATAGGCACTATTTTTCATTTCAAATGGTGGTATCCCCGTAGGCTTTCTTGCTTTGATATCCTATGCTACCACACATGATATGATAGAATATAAACAGACTGACTATAAATCTGAATCTTTCCAGTTTTGAAAACTGAAACATTCCAGCAATCACTTCCCACCAAACAGGCCTCCTAACGTGTAGCCTGGGTCAGGTGTTTGGATTCTTTTTTTAAGTGGAGGCAAAGGTTGTTACACAGAAACCTGAAACCAGCTAAGAAAACAGAAAAAAAATTACCAAGACCAAGCAAACAGAAAAGTGTTCCCATCTGGCATACAAGGTGCACAGCCCAAAATCTCTCCAGAGCATAAGGGAAGGGTTTGCTGATTTAAAAACACAGCCTTCAAGCATTAATTTCCCTTTATTCTCTAAATCTCTACTCACACCTTTGCACACCTTAAATGTCACCAAAATGTGAGCCTGTGTGACACTGGAGGAACACTATCTGCCTTTATCTCTATCCATTTGAAACCAGAGAGAGACAGCATGTTAGAACAGATGGGCTGGTAGCCTTAGAGAGGTCAAATTTGTTGTTTAGCAGGAGGGATCAATTTTGGTGAGGTTTTTTGGTTTGGTTTGGTTTTCCATTGCATGCTTTATTTATTTAAAATTAAAAGTCAGAACTCCTATAACTAACTTTCTGGGACATAGTGAATTTTGTGAATTAAACAGTTCTCATTATTTTTATTTTTGTGTCTTGAACCCTTATGTAACTTGATATAAATATGAAACTGGAAACAATTTCTGGTAATGAGGCACTTAGGAACCCCACAAATCCTTCTGACTGGAGTGAGAAGGGTGGAAGGATGAGTGTCAGGTATTCTGAGCAAAAACTTTTTGAAGATGACGATAGGACCCGTGTATGGAGCTTAATTTAAGTAACTACAACAAAGAAGCCTTAATGTGACACTTTTTAGCAGAAACAAATGCAACTTCAATAAATCTCACTAAAGGGATGAAGGGAGGGCAGGAGTTGGTGAAATCCAGATGCTTTGACCACAAGATCTTGTAAGTTCCTTGAGATATTTTAAATTCACTTACTGGAGGAAACTGAGGAAGGATGCATGAGGAGATTGTCAGGTTCAGGGGGACCAGGGCAGTGGGGACAAGGTGGGTTCCTGGACTCAGCTGTGGCAGGGGCCATGAGCCCATGACTGATTCCAGCCACCTCAACAGTGCCAGTGCCAGTAGGAACCAGACCAACTCATCCACCACCACTGAGATGTGCATGTGGGTGCAACTGCCCACACACACATACACAGGCACAAACTCACAACACTTCGTCTTGTACCTTTACCAAGAATCCAGGTGCTTGTGACGAGAAATCCTGGGAGGGCCTATCAGCAAAGCTTAGAGTAGCTACTGCATATTCTTAAAGATGTGCAAGTCTTCAAAATCTTGAAACTTCAGGGAAGAACAAAAAAATCAAACATGTGATTGTATCTCCCGTCCATTCTGCAAAAAAGTTGGAAAAAAATGTGTTCCATTTTAGTGGTTTATTCTTCAAAACTACGTTTATTTTTTTCCTGAAGAACTGCACTGTGCATAATTTTCATTACATTACATTAATTTTCATTTTCATACTGCTAGGTATTTTTATGAACCAAAGTGAAAATTCTTCCTTGGATCAACAGGATATATCTGTGTATCTGTGTAACAGATGGGGTTGTCCTGCACACTAGAGTATTTATACATTTATATGTATATATATGTGTGTATATATATATGTACATATATGTATGCATATATGTATTGATACTATTTATAAAATGGGAAAGATTTAAAAGTAGAAAGCTCTAATATTTTTTGACCAATGAAAAAATCAATAAAATAAGAATGACAGTGAGATCAGAGAGGCTTCAAATTTTATAATTGAGTAATTTAAGAAAAGACATTTCCACAGGCAAAATAGTAAAAAATATATCCCCATGTGTATAGTTATTATAAAGTAGCCCAAGGGGATTACAGATACATGTACTGTATACATTCTAAGTGTAGTGGAATTACAGTTGCTTCATGTTTTAAATTAAATTTAATTTTAGGTTCGTAAATTAAATTATTTCAAATTTTTATATAGATTAAAAAAGATGTTTTGAATGACTGAAGTGCTACGGCTATGCCATTTTAGACTTCTAAACTTTGAGTGCTGTAGAAGCCTAGAAGATGAAGAGACTATTGTGCATGTCTGAAACACCGATAGCCAGGTAGCTGTGAAGCCAACCTAGAATTGTGGGCAATAACACGCTGTGAGAAAGGACAGGATGTGGCTGGAGAAGGGCCAGGCAGAGGTGGGACAGCACTTCCTTGTCCTGACTCCTGGAGATAAGCACAACCCAATAATGTGCAAGTGCAGGAATGAGGTCGAGAAGTGGGCTCGTGTCGCTGTGGAGGGATTTAGGATGGAATTGGGTGGCAGGCTCTGGGGTGCACCTGCAGAGGCCATGGCAGTGCAGAGGGGCTTGGCTCCAGTGGCCTTTGGGCAGGAGATGCAGCGTGGAGGGCGCCCTGCGGAGAGGAGCCTGCTGGAACCTGCCGGGCGCCTGAAGAGTGCCATGACCCCAGATAAGGACACTGAGCAAGTGTATTACTGACATGGCAATGTGTGATAGGTTGCTTAGTGAGAAATAAGGAAACACCGTGTCTTGAAGAAGTGTATAAAACCAGCTTGTTTCTTTGAATAAAGGTCTCAGATTCCCTCAAATCTGAGTGCGTGCCTTGACTGTTACAGGCTGTTGACAAAATCCAGCCCAGGAGAGGGCAGCTAAGACCACCAATGACTCCTGTAGTCCTCTGACCCATTTCCAGAAAGGTCTAGAAGAATGCACTGCACATGATAACGGAATTATATAGAAAGCAAGCAACTTATCTCTAGAGTGGGGAAAACTTACTATAAAAATGTAACCCCAAGAAGCCCAGGAGCTCTATCAGCCCCACAAACTCAATCAGCTGGATCAATATTAGAGCCAGGACTGATGATCTTTCTTTCTGCTTTTCTTCCTTCTCTGTCTCCTCCTCTTTAATTCATCTGTTTCTCTCTTCTCTTTCACTCTAGCTCTTTGCTTGAAACCCACTTCTGTGTGCTTATGCTAAGAGATAGGGACTGATTTATATCAATTTCCATACCAAATGTATAATTTCCTAATAAAACTCTTTAAGCTTTTGCACACATCTGACTTTTGTCATTCCTTTCAACCATGAGCATCTTGAGTGCTCACTTCCACTTAAGGGTGGGATGCCACAAATGTCCATTTAATAAAAAAAGGAATTTTGTTTTGTCTTTTTGTTAAAATTTGTTAAATTTTGATCTTTTTTTGTTAAATTCCCTGATTTACTTTCAGTCCTTGAGTCTGGGGAAAGCGGCCTGTTCCTTCCTTCCTCCAGTTTCCCCAAGACACAGTTTCTCAGTACTCCAGATACCAATCTTGAAACTGGCTGTATTGCACCAGATTTTTATCTCAAGTCCAAACAAACCATTCTCTTAAACACTGACCTAGTCCTAATTCTGCAATCACTTACTAAAAAGTTGTAGCAAAGCTTCCACTAAATGCAAGTGCCCTCACAACCAAATAACCTCCTTCTTTTTACCAGCAGTTTCTCATAATTTTCATTGACATATAGGGTACAACAGAGCCTTCTGCTCATCTCTTCATGAGACAGGCAAATTTTCTTTGTAAAGAGGAAAAAGATTGTCTTCCTGGTAGATGAGGTATGTCAAGTTTTTATATGCAGTGGTGTCACAGGCAGATGTTTGACTTTGCTCGATAACTGGCAGATTATTCAGTAAGTGAAGGAAATTTCCAAATTTTAATCAGGTTGTTGTTTTGTTTGCCCTGTCTGCTGAAGCTGTGCATGGTTAGTTGGACAAATTTCGGTACATGTGTCTACACTGACCACTGGGATGCTCCAGACCTGGATCCCTCCTGCCTCAGCTGGAGGTACAGCTGGAGCCCATCCGCGGGACCACGCATGCCCAGCCTAGCCCGGGGCACAGTGTTGCTTGGGATCCGGCCAAGCTGAGGAGATGGACAAGCCTTGGTGAACTTCCCTGTGATGAACATGAAGTGCATGGGCCTCAGTGCTTGGCAATCTCTCCAACACCACTGAAAGAGGAGTCTATACCCAGAACTACTCAGCTTCAGTAGCAGCTATCAAGGAAGGGAAGGAGAAAATTACTGAAAACTTAACGATCAAGAAAATCGTTAAGTTTTAATGGACACTACTTCCTGTGTCCATTCCACACTGACACCAGTCTTCACAGCTTGGAAGGATCAGGCAGACATTTCCATTGTCCACGGAAACACACTAAAGCATCCCAAAGTCAAGCAGTAGCATAACTATACATTATGGTTAATCTTTTCCCCAGAAATCCTGGGCATGACTTTTTCTTTATTACTTGAAACATACTGTCACTGTTACACAGTTACACAGCTCTGGAATGATCCTCTGACTTGACTAATCAGCTTTCAGTCCCACATCCTTGTCAGAAAGTGAATATTTCCCCTCAAATCTCTCTCGTCCTGCAGTTTCCTGCAGATCATTAACAAAGATCACTATGGTATCATGAGCCTGGCAGTCTATGAGGATAGGCATCAGTTGCTCAACCTTGTTCTATCTCATAACAAGCAGTCTCATGAACGATCCCCACATTCACAGATCTTTTAAAAGTCAATGTTCTTTAAAAACACAGAAAGAACTTGTGATACATGAACAAGACTAGCTGTAAGTCATCCTTTTCTCTAGAAATGTAAGTTCCATGTCAGATCTAAACCACTAATAATTTTACAACCTAACGTGTTTGACTTGAGATATTACTGAAAATAATATGAAAAAAAGTAAAATATAACATGACATGGCATAAACAAATGTATTTCTTATTTTGATTCTAAACTAATAATTAAAATTATTCAGGGCGTGATAACTCCAATTTATAAGCAATTAGGAATCAATCAGTAATCAATGCAGTACTATCAGCACAAAAAGAGGTGACATAATAATAGTTTACATATTTTGCATTCATGAAGTATACATATGCTGTATCCATTAAAGCTGACTTCAGTTACTTAACATTCAATTGTGCATTTTGTGGAGTGAGTCAATAGAGTGAATCACTAGCCCAGTGCAGCACCATATGGGAAACTTTCCCTCTCCCGAGCAGATGGAGACTAAGAATGTCACAGACAAAATGTGTTTTGTCTCTGGAGAAAGGATGTTGGCTGCTTTGTTCTTAGACTCTTCTACAAGCCAAGCCTTCTGCTCGCATTGGGAGTCCTATACTTTGGGGTCTCATGGATATTTCAGCATGTCTCTGAAATGCTGGCCTGCAGAAGATAGAGAGAAACCAGAGGCCAGCAAGTAAAATATGACAATTGCTGTGCAATCCAACATTTAAGTGGAGGGAGAAAGCAAAAAAAAATCATCACCTTTGCCATCCTTTTAACACATAATCTTCTCTGAGGGAGGCAAGCGCTTTCCATTTCCCTGTGGAAGACTTAGATGCATGGTAATTAAGACAGTGTTACACTTTTGCAGGTGACTGAGGCCACAGAAACCCTATTTTCTATTCCATTTGGCTCCATCTACCTAGAAATTCATTTTTTCCTCTTTTTTTCTTTTTTCTTGCTGTACTTTTCCTCATTTTTCTGTGCACATCCTTCTCCAACTGAATTATGATTGCATCCTTTTGAATTGTCTGAAATTAGCAGAAGGAAAATACCAAGAGGCATTACAATTTTACTTTGTTTGTCAAAGAAATATACTCAGGATCACACACATCCACCCTAATTTTTTTAAATCAACAAGAGTATCAGGGATATGAATCTGATTCTGCCCCCTGTCAGTTGGCAAAATGACCGGTCAGCCTATGCAAAACATAAGGGATCTTCTGAAAGTATTTGTCTACTGTATGCTGACCATGTTGGCTTAAGGAAACACCTAAGAATGCATCCAGGGCTGGATGAGTCTGAGTTTATGTGCAAAAAGTCTGAGCCCACACATGACTAAATAGAATATAATTTTTTAAAATTTATTTCTTTATCAGGACTCCTTGGTTCAAGAGCACGCATTTTCTGGTTTTGCTGTGTCTATCACAGAGAGTCCCAGCCTAACTAATCTCTTGGTTACAGCCACTTTTGCCAGATCCAACTCTAGATGGACTTTGGCGTTCCTAACCCCACCTCTGCACACTTGGACAGTGCCTCTGTATCCCTCCTGAGGCATATTTCTCATAGAAATATGAAGAAAGCATAGAAATATGAAGAAGCACGAGCTTCTGTTCAATCCTTTTTGATGTTTAAATTGAGAGGTCATTGCTTGTCCATGCAGATCTCCTGCTGTCTTTTCTTGAACATCCATAAGAGCAGATAAAACATGAGCTTGTGGAAAATGATCTTTTATCATGAGCGCTTTAGGACTCTTCTTCTATCCTGTTTTCAAAGTCTCTTCTGCCAGCCTTTACTCTGTGACTGCTTAGCAATCCAGTTCACAACCTTTTCAATAGGGTATGGGTCATCACCATCTCCTCTGCCTGCTCCTTTATTCCTAGTTTAAAGTTCTCCCCAGACTGGCCAGCCTGTTGACAAAAATCATTTCCCCCTTGGTAGTTGCTGCAACGGATCATGTGGATATTTTTGTCTCAGAGAAGATCCCAAGCTTGTAAAAGATTATCCCTGTTGTCAACACTGGCTGTACAATGGTTTGTTTACCCATGGAGTCCACCCATTTTTCATCAAGTCCTTCCTCTCACTGGAAGAATCAAAGGGATGCCAGCTGGGCCTCTGGGCCCTTGGCTTCCACTTCAAATGCAATGTCGTGCTTGCTACAGTTCAGATTTCTCCTACAAGTCTTGGTGCCCACAGAGAAAAGCTGCAATGAAGGATAATCTGAGGATCAGACTGGCAACATGGTGCCCTGGATCCAAATTCCTGACAAGCTGCAAACATCCCTAGACATCAGTCAGACCAGGAGATGCTGGTGTCCATCCCTAGTAACAGAGAGTTTCCCACAACTCATACTTCTTCCTCCTGACACTGCTGCAAGTCTTAGGCTAGGCCTGCCCATTGGACACAGCTCTCTTCATGTGTGACCTGGGCACTGAACCCACACTGTAGCTACTGGCTTGCAGATGGGGCAGGATTTATTCTCTCAGTATGAGAAGCCACAAAATTCCAGCCTTTACCATCATGGAAATCTATAGTAAGCTCAGACTTGGTCCACTCCTCTCTCAGCACAGTTAGATCTTTGCACTCGCAAGGAAGATTCTGTCAGTGTTTTTCTCAGCTCCTCTGTTGCTGCACTGCCTGGTGACCTCCTCCCACAGCTGCTTTACTTGACTGCACAGCCCTTTCCCCCATGGACACCCCCTGCAGGCAAGGCCCACATCTTCCCCAGCCCGAAAATGTGGATTGTCATCCCAGCAAGCCCAGGACTCAGGGCTGCAACCTCCCTCAGGAGCTCAGTTTGAGTTCAACTCTGGCACATCAGGTAGAATTCTAGCAGTCAGTGGGAATCATTCTCTTTAGCACTCCACCTTCATCACCCTCAGCACACTCATATACGATGTACACCAGCTTCCCCCACCATTCCATGCCTATTTCTGCATAGACAGTTATACAGAATGCTCTTTACTACCTCCTTGGAAGGTGTTTGGCTCTCTAAAATCAGGAATTAGAAGCAAACAGAAAAGCACCTTTTGATCAAGAACATCTGACAGAGCTTGTTAGAAGTGATAGAGCTTGCTAGCCAACTCTGCTTACTGTTGCCACCCTTTTCCAGTGGTAGTAGACACCTCAAAATTCCTCAAAAAGTTCTTAGGAAGCATTTCTGAAAGATCTGGGAGCAGAAACCGGAAAATGCTGCGCAAAATTCTGCATCTACTGGTTACCCAATTTCAGGCTATTTTTTTATTACTTTGATTTACAACAGACCATGTTTCTGAAAAGGGACCTTCTACAGACTGTGTTCAAAATGTACAGACATCAGAGCTGACAGCTGTGCTTGTATTGAGCTTCCCAAAGTTTAATGAGGCTCTACATATTTTTTTAGCTTGAAATATGCTATTGCAATTCCAAGGTTAGAAGTTGTTACCTTATGGTCAGAGACTGGAATCAAAGAACTGTAGCTGTCATAAGCTTCTTTACCTTCACCAAGAGGCACGTTCACAGCAATTTACAATCGTGCTGCAGCTGGTTTCTCCATTGTACATGTGAATGACAGCTTTAGAGATGAGACAGGACCAGACTGAGCCTTCAGATTTCACTTAAATCACTGTCATCCATATATATTTGCAACAGGAGAAAATGACAATTATGACTAATCAAAAAATGTTTTCAGAAGCTGCCTCTTAACATAAAATACTATCAGCGACATCACATAGAGCAAAGTACAAAATTTTACTCAAAATCTCCTAATGAAGGATCCAGATTTTAAGTGGCTACCATAGTTCCTCAGCAAGGGAGGGCTTTATGGACAGTACTTTTGTTTGTACCCTGTGAGCAAAACAGTCAACTGAAGTCAAGTAAATTGTAAATTTTTATAGCTAGACTTTTCATCTGTAGTTTTAGTGAAGGATTGAATGGACAGAAGTATAACACATTGAGGTGCCTAACAGTGTTAGCACTTTTTAAATACCCATGCATACACTATAACAAAAATATTAGAAAAATATAGAATACAAATTTATAAAAGTGACACATTTGAGAGTCTATTAAATGTAAAATTTTCAATCCATCATTTCCACAGAGTAATAAAGTAAAAATTTTGTTCATTTATCCAGCCAAATTTTTACACTCAAATGAGAAGTGTAGAGAAAATATCTGATTCAAGAATACATTAAAGCTGGAAATAAGAATATAATTGTAAAGTCTCTGAAATGGCAATTCATAATCTCATTGGCCATCAAAATACTTGGAAGAAAAAGAGAGACATGCCAGAAATCCAAAATGTGATTCATTAAATGAGGGTCTCAACATCCTCCTTCCTAGTTGTCTTTTTATTCTTCCTTCTTATTCAGTAATCGTGAGATTCTATTTCAGCAGCTTGGAGGAAAGCTCATTCATTGCATGGAAAATGATATGGAATTCTTCCCTAAAATGACATAGGTTATTCCTTCCATTCTCTCTTTCCAGGAATTCAGAACCTAATTCAAATGAATATTAAAGCACAAATGTAATAAACATCAAGGTAATTTGTGGTTTATGGATTTTGAATATTGCTCTTTTCTGCTTTAACATTCTTTCTTTTTTTTACTGCTGATTTATTTGGCTCCAGTTTCCTGTTTTACACTTTGTTTACATTTTAATGGCATTTATTATTATTCATTAAGTTTATTGTTTATGTATGATTGATATAATTAGATGCAAAAACCAGTGGGCTCCAGCAAGCTGTAGTACATGAACTGGTTTGTTCAAAGTAGAACCAAAACTCTGGGAATCAGCAAGGGCAAAGGAAGCCCATGTGAGATTAAAGCTGTGGTAGATTTTGGAGGAAGAAATTGACACTCAGGACCTGCCTGCTTACGTTTGCCATGAGATCACAAGCCTGTTTTAGAAAGAATACACAATTATTTGATTTCCCCTAAAATTTTGTCTCCCAGAAAATTTTTCCACATATGTGTTAGTTCAAAAATCACTTGGGAATGCAGGAAAATTGCTCGATCAGTCCATATACCACAAATTTCTAGATACAATTAGATTTGTAGCAAAAGGGAATCTGGCACCATGTCCCTGCTCATTCATAGCCAAGCAGTGCTCTCTGGGAGCAGAGGTGGGGCAGAGCCCAGATGCTGGCCCAGGGCTGGACAAATCTCAAGTAGATAATGTTATTTATTCAGAGTGCATCTTTGTCATAACACCTCCAGGGAAAGTTTGCTAGTTTTGGCAGACTTCTCACATCCCTGTACTTTAATCTCCTGGTATAAGTTGATGTCAAGGTCACAAATTATTCATATAGGCAGGAGTTTTCCTAATACCTGGCAAAAGTGGTAGGACTTACAGAGGAATTATTCTATTAATACAGAAGATTCTCCTTCAGAGAAAAAACGTGAATAACTGGGTTAAAATTGACATTTAAAATTCATACATGTATTCGCTAAGTTTTGTTTTCATCTCACTTTTAAATTGTCTGGGACCAGCTAGGTCCTGTCTGTCTGGCCTGGCTGTCACCCCAGTTCCTGGCTCCCTTGCCCCTGTGGACCAGACCCTGCAGCTCCCAGGCACAGACTCAGCACCCTGCAGAGCTGGTGGCAAGGTGTGGCCATGCATTGACCACCAAAAGTGTAGTCATCTCAGGTCATGTATGCAGAAGTGACTTGCCTAAGTCTAAGCTTACCAAACAGGAAAAAAATGACTGCTAGAGAAAAATTCACCCCTTTCTGGAGCAGGTGACAGCAGGAGAGACACTGTAGAGGTGTCTCCATCTCTCCACTGAAAGAAGGGCTGCCAGCTGAGATTTAAACTATTTTTCCTGTGTGATAAGTTAGGTGAGATGAATCCCACCTCCAGTGTTCAAATTAGGAGTCACAGCTATTTCTTTCCCACCAGCTGTAGTGGAGGCAAGATCTGGCAGGCCTGGATCACTCATCTCACTCTTAAATTTAAACACTATATTAGTGGCAATGCCTAAATTAGGCATTTGGAGTAGGTGGTTTAAATACAGTCCCCGATCATAATTTCATGTGCTCTTAGTGTGCCTGGAAACACTTGGGCTCCTTTCCAGACTGAAACATCCAAATAGTATTGCATTATAAAGATATCATGAATGATGTATAGCTCTGCATCACAAAGTAATGCATAGCAATTTAATCTGTGTTTACTTTTTCCCTGAGCTTCATTCGAATGTCCCCAGCAAAGCTGCTGATGTTAACCACTACAGTGACCAAAATATGATTGCACCATTGAGAAAGAAAGAAAAAGAAAGACAGAAAGACAGACAGACAGACAGAAAGAAAGAAAGAAAGAAAGAAAGAAAGAAAGAAAGAAAGAAAGAAAGAAAGAAAGAAAGAAAGAAAGAAAGAAAGAAAGAAAGAAAGAAAGAAAGAGAAAAAAAGAAAAAGCTATTTTTATCTATGAATATTCCCTTTTTCTTCTCATTCTCATCGTTGAAAGATGTTACTCCAGACTGACAATTTCACTTCCTTTTAAGTTTTAGGAGACAGTAAGAAGATTGGTGAGCAACAAGTTACCCTTATCTAGTCATTCGATCAAATAATGTGTGCTAATTTCATGCTAAACACAATATTATCTGCTCTGCCAGGAAAAAGTAATCTCGAATTAAGTACCTTGCTAGTTTACAGTTCATGTTACAATGGGCAAGATTATATGGAATTTAATATAAGGCAGAAAATGTGAGTTCATTCAGCTCTTTTGGGAAAAGAAATATTGGGAGCCAGGATAAAAAAAAACAGGAGATCTTTAAAGCAGAAAATATTCCAGCTGATGTGACTCAGGAAAAATGGATAGATATATGTCCAAAAAATAAGATTATATGTCTGTTTAATCTGTTTTTGTTTTAGTTGGCTGGGTTTTAAAATATATTTAATTTTTCTATTTGTAATAATGGCACACTTTTTAAAATACATTGAAAGAAATGCAGAGATGATTCAAAAAGTACGTTGAAAAGGCAAAATATCCAGTTTTTTTCATAATTATGTCACCCTCTTACTGCAAGCTGATCCTTGAAGGTAGATGAACTGAGAGGAAAGGCGTAGAAATCTCTCTCATATCCTCCATGTTTTATATAATTAAACCTTGCAGAGACTTCAACATGTCTCTTTTTATACAAATGGCTCATCATAAAGTGACACCATTCATTCAAAGCTCCTCCACTGGACCATTCTTATGTCATTCCCATTAAGATTTTTCATCTGCTCCCAGGCAACTCAAAAAATGGTTCCAAGTCTCTTTTTAGTCCTTTGGAATAAAATCCATTTACATATCACAGAAACTTACACAGATGCAGACCATGGAGGGCTGTGCAGAGTTTCCACCAGTGCAGGGACTCCTTAGAATATAGTTTACACTGACTCCAGGAAAATGTACTTGGATATACCATATGGGAGAAAAGAGGATTCTTCTGTTCAGAAAGGTCTTTGAAGCAGAGCCTTTCCACTGTTCTATCATAGAAAGACCAAATATAAACTTTCTCATAGACAATCTCTGGATGAAGGAGGAAACTGTAATCACAAGTTCAGCAGTTCATGGATACTCTCTAAGTACTTGAGCATGACATGGGATTTACAACCATGATGAAAATGGTTCTCTGCAGAAGCAAGACCTGTGAAGTCACACACTGCACTAACAAGCTGAGAGACCTCGGAGAACATTTAACAAGTGAGAATCTGACAGCTTCTCAAGGTGAGGCCAAGAACAGGCAGTGCTGCTAGAAACCCCTTCAAGTAAAACTGAACTACAGGTTTACATGAGAGGAAATACCCGAGGATATTTTTTATTTTTAAACTTCTGTTATTTTCATAAATGTATTTTCAAGAAAAAAGAAAATGTTCTTTTAGAAAGAGAAAATATACTTTTATGAAAAGGATTTGAGAAATATTTTCACTGTCTGTAGTGGTATGAGAGACCTTACTTTACTCAATATGCATAAGTGAAATAATCACTATTAGGTGGGAAATGTTTGATGGTTTTTGCTAAAATTAGATGCTGTGTAGGTTTTTCCATACATACTCTGACATTACCTACCATAACAATACCACATGTAGTCACAATTGTTCAACACTGTCAATTAAAAAACCATGTTCCAAGTGCTCATAATTTTTAAAAAATTTTACTAACAAGATGAAATTTCCCATATTAGAGTTCTGCCTTGGGCTCATCTAATTAAAGAAAAAACCAAAAAACAAAAAACAGGTTTACAAAATTATTTAGATAATGTTTTTGAGACCAGGATAAAGGCTATACGCATAGTTGTGTTTACATTGAGAAATTCTTGTAACCTTTTTGTTGAGACGCACTAATACAATGCTTTGAAGCATGGACCCAACAATAAGTTAGGGATGTGAATATGGTATGGATGTCAAAGATGCCATTTTTTGCATAGAATTAATTGACTTTGCAGCAAAATTCAGTGCATATTGTCTTTACTAAATGTAACTCATATACTAATGCCACCATAAAGCAGAGCAAGGTGCAGAATATTGTGTCTTCACTAGCCTCAATGGGTCAATTGTTCTTTTTCTTGCTTCATGTTTGGAAATCACTCATCCATTTGAAACTCCAAGGATGGAAAGAAGGAAGCAAGTAGCCTGAGGCATGTTGTTGATCCTGAACTATTTGGGTTAAAAACAACAGAGTTACAAGTAAGACCTCAAAAAAGTTAAAGGAACTGTTCTGCTTAGGGACAAACTCTTCTGCAAAAATGTAACATCAGTGAACTGCAACAAAAGACATTGCTTAAAGATTAAACATTTTGGGTTATGCATATCCCATACTACATCTCATTAGTCCTACATGGAAAATAAAACCAGATCAGACCCCAAAGTACAACTGGAATTAGAACAAAATATTTTTTAAGCATTGCAGTTTGGAGGAAGTATCATTTTACTGTGTATTTCATGGCTGAGTAACAGAAACCAAACACTGGAAGGACAGCTGTTCATGCTGTGCCATATGTCTAACCAAACTGGAAAATATAATAGCAGAAAATCTCATGAGATCGTGTCCTCATAAGATTTCCAAATCTGAGAAAGTGTTCGGATCAGTATATGAAACCTTGAATGCTTGAATTTCTGAATCTTGAAGGATTTGAAGCTTGACAGTTATTTCTAACATATGGTTTAGTCTATTTTTTTATGATCTCAAACTGTTTGAATTTCTTTTAGATTTCTTTTTAATTTGGAAGGGGGAATCAGTCAATTTTGATTTTGGTTTTGGATTTGGGGTTTTTTGTTTCTTCTTTTTATTTTTTAAGGCAATTTAGAACTACTGTTAATGCCACCATTGAGGTCAGAAAGTTTTATAATAACAGGGAGTGCATAATTTTCAGAAAAGCTGAAGCATTTTATTTGTTTGTAAGAATGCATGTGCTGTATTTGATGTAGGGCTTCTAATCATGCTTCTAGAGTAACTTAGATCTAACAAAAATAACATTTTCCTAGAGAACTGAGGACTTGTCCACACATCCCATAGTATGTTAGAGAAAATCTTTCATTTTTTTCACCCTACCAACCTTTATTTAAACCAGAAATGTGTCAGATTTTGAATCAGTATCAAAATCACTTTCACCTGTAATTCTAATGCTTTTTTAATTTTTATTTTTTTTTTTAATCTAGCTATGATTTCTCAACCTGACAAGCGTGACTCTATTCTGAAATTAATTGTCTGGGGACCAAGTACAGAGTGCAAAGCTACTATATGATATAACAACAGTGGTCCTAGTCAAAGGACCCAATCCCAAGGCCAAAGGCTACATGGAAAGTCAGGTAATATGCCTGGAGCCTGTAATTTCTTTCTTGGCCATTTCTGATAAACTTTTGGTCATTCCTTTCAATTCTTTTGCTTCCCTGTCTAAAATACTTCCCTCTTCCTCAAGACTTTCAAAAAGCTGCTCGTGAAGCCCATGAGCCTTGTACTGCTGGTCCTGATTCATCACAGTAGTGAGTCCTGGGAGGTGCCCTTTCACTAGTGTGAGCTGTGTTGAGCTTCAAGAACAGGCAATTTTTATTTCTCAGTGAGCCACAGTTGCTAAGAATGATGGCACAGCAAATGGGGGGAGCTGGGTAGATGTATGGGACAAATGCAGACTGTCTAAAACATTTTTGGTGCTTCACAACACCTAAATGTCTTAGAGGACCCTAAGAATGTTATAATAGAAAGATGAGGAACCGGGCAGTGCAGGTGATGTGGTGTTAAAGGTGCTGCACTGGTACTGGATACCCCAGCTTCTCTTCCCATTTTGCCATCAGTCTGTTCCCTAATTCACCTGTCATCTATGAGATTTCATCAGGTGAGCAAAGTTTAGCTGTAAATTCACTGTGGCCTGAATACTCACTGTGAATATTCAGTACTTCATATGCTTCTGAAGCATTTCAGCACTTCCTTAACCCAGCCAGAAAGAGTCTCAACTCTGCTTCAGCTTTCAGAGAAGAAATTCCAGGGGTTTTTAGCATAAAAATCTTCTCACTCTCAACCCCTGAAAGAAGTCTCAACAAAAAGCCTACAACTCTATAAGAGAGTTACAAACTATTGTTCCAAATATTTCTATTGCTCTTTTTCTTACAAGTTTGCCTTTTCACCCTTTCTCCAGAGCTTTTCTTTCTCCCCTTCTGATCTTTTTCTCCCTCTCCCTTCTCTCCTAGACTGTTCCTCATATGTCTTTTTCTCCTTCCTTCCTTCTGTGAAAAGGGCTTTGGGTCAGGACTACTCAGCCATGCTTCCTCCAGGCTGATTGGACACTTCTGTCTCTGTTTGACAGATGAAATTCCCAAAGCTCCTAGTTAATTTTAGGGTGTCTGGGGGAGGAAGGAGCCTGGCACTGAACCAAACACACATTTAAATGTGCCAGAAAATTACATAGCGGTCGGAAAATTGCAAAATCTGCAATTTTTGTGCAGCCCACAATTTTCTAGAGGTCTTGATTATCATCCAGAGTTCAGTGTTTTACAGGAAGTGCAAGAGGTTACATTTCCAGTGATTTTTAAGTGACCCCAAAACTATTGCACTGGAAAAATTCATACCAGTATTAACTATTTCAGTGAATTTCTATCCATTTCAAGAGCATTCAACATGGAAAAAAAGCTTTTATTCTGAAACAGATTAAAGTTTTGAAGGTGATTTTTCTTAGGGTCTATATCAACAACAAATTATCTAAACAATAGTGGACCTAATAGATTTTGCCTTTGAGGAGATCCAAATGGATAGTTCTGTTGTGGGACTGTGGTTTTGTGTATATGTGCATAACGAAATGGAGACCTAAGAGAACAATCTCTTACAAAACAAGAGCAGAAGAAATTATTAATTTTATAGATAATGCCGACAAGATGATAATCTGTAGCTGATGACTCCTGAAAAATGGAAAAAAAAGTACGTTACGTTTGTAATTGGCTCCAGTAAAACCAATTTGCTATTTGCTTCAATAGCATCCCAAGCTGCCAGGCACCAGCAAAAACACACTGAAGGTGACTGTGCAGGTGATGAATGTACAGAATTCTGCAACAAGTTTTCCAGAATAAAAACCAAAACAAACCACATTATTTCATTCAACTTCAACATTAAATGGAATGCAACTTTACGAACTTGTATCATGAATTCTCACCATTCAGTTCACAAATGAAGTGTCAGGACAACTGGGGTGTCAGGACAATCTAGTTTCTTGCTGTGTGCTGAATAGGCAGAATTGCTACAAGTATGTCCCTACAGCTTTAGGTACATCCAGTGGAATTCCCATTCATGGATATTGCAGAGACACAACACAGCACCCAGTGGACAGAATGGGTTGCTTGCATTCAGTGTAAGAAAAAAAGAGATTTTATTGAGGGTTAACAAGGCCCCATGACCCCTCAGAGCTGCAGCTGTATCCAAGAATACTTAAAAGATTTTTCTTTGAGCTTTCACTTCTCTCAACTTTTTAATTCCCATCAACAGACAGTTGTAAATGTTGAAACTTGCAGAAATTGTCTTAACTTGCAGAGCCTTTCTTAGCTGGGAATAAAATTTATACAGCTGATTTCACTCTGCCGTGCATCCCACAGCTCTGACCCTGCCATGAGCAGCCTGGCCAGTGTGGCTTTGTGCAGGGGTGGGAGCTGGCAACATGAAGCCACCTCTCAGAGGTCTCAACAAGAAAGGAGCTGGCACCTTCCTGCTGGTTTTTCAGTATGGGCAACTCTCAGGCTCTCCCAAACTGAGGCACAACCATCATGTACACAATCCTTGATATACAATCTTGACAATTAACCACAATATCCTTTTACTTCTGTAAGATGCAGCATGTTCCCTTTTCGGGGCAGTTCTGCCAAATTTGACACTTTGTCTAGGAAAATCTCTAGACCTAACTGACTTTATGCTGTTATCCTGCAAAGTGAATGATAAAGAGTGACAAGAATGGGCAAAGAGTTTGTACCACACTGGATTTGCAACCCATTTAGATTTGCAATCTGACAGGTAGATATCTGAGCTTCACAGGTAGGAAATGGAGTGAGGATGAGGCTACAGGAGAAAGTGACCTCCTTACCTTGCTAAGGTCCCTGCAGGTTTGTATCTCCTGAGCATACGAGGCCTATCATATATTAATTTGGTTTTTCACTCTGGATTCAAGCTGCATTGACAACTTCAGTACTGATACATACACAGAGACTGCTTGGGGTCTTCCACTGAGCCCAGGTCCCCTTAAGTTAGGGATGTCCTGTGTTGGACCAGTAGACTGTTGAGTATAGTTAACTTTCAGTAAAATATTTCCTAGTATGATGAGAAAGTTGGGCACAGCACACATGTGAGGGGCGGACTTCATACACAAAGACAGTCTGGTCTTCAGCATGTGAAGCTGATACATGAAGAGTCATATTTGACCTACTTATCTCGAGAAAATATTGCAAAAGCTGCAGCTTGCTCCTTTACCTCCTTTAAGAGGAATTAATATGAGACTTACTAAATGATTGTTACTTACAAGACTGGTATCATCTGTATAATGAAATATCGTCTTTCTCATCTATCGATACATTTCTTAAGCTGATATTTCAGAACAGCATCAGAGATTTGTGTTCTTAAGCTTAGTTTTCCCTATGCTAGCTCTCATAACTTACAATCATATATCAACTTGCAGTTGCGCTCCTTGACACAGGAAAAATTATGATGACTGTGACTTCTTTTTATAAAAAGAAGACTAATAAAATTAGGCAATAATCTATAAGCATGAGAAGGTTACAATTTTAAATATCATCTCCTGCTGTGAATTGAATAACAAGGTAAAGGTTTTAGCATTTATAAATGTCAAGGCAACACACATGTTCATCTTAACAGCATGACATGCATATCACTTCTAAACTTATTGCACTTAAAGATTACCACTATACTGTACAGATGGTTTCAGGATACAAATTAAAATTTTAAGTGGTTCTGAATTTTAGAGCTTTGTTGCAGTAGCTGATAATTCTACTAAGTGTCTTATCACTAAAACCAGGAATTACAATAATGCTATAAAAAACATCAGACTCTTACATGCTATTAAATTTTTCAATGAGAAAAGAAACCCCTAAACAATTTCACTACAGCTCTTAATGCTGCCTCAAATGTTCTGATTAAAAAGCACTACAACTTGAACTGGACAGAAATGTCATTTATCTCAAACAGTATTTTCTGTCTGCTTGCTGTCAAGAGACACAAGAAATGCTAAAATTAAATGGTATGGATTCAGACTGTCATCAAGACACTGTGCTTCCAAAACAGTGATGAAATGAATTTATTTAGCCAGAAAGAAATAAGGTTGAAAAAATGAGAGGTGTCATGTCAGTACCTTCAATTGGGAAGTAAGATGTGGTCTATTTGCCAGTTTATTGCTCTAAACAAGGACCCTGAGATTTCCCTTCCCTCTCCCTCCCTCCCATGCTCCAACCTGCTTAGCTGAAAAGAATTATGAAAATGCACCATGGTGGTTTCTTCCAGGATGCCACTGCCATTTGGTGATCTAATTGGCCCCAGAGGGCCTCTCAACCATTTCCATCAGAGATAAGAAAGATTTTCTTCCTTCTGCTAGAGACAGATAGGAGGCATTAATTATGCAGACAGCATCCAAGAGAGCAACAGTCATTCTCAACTAAATCCACATTCAAAACAGTCATGGAAATTGCCACATTATAGTAGCAAATGGCTATGGCAGGGGGAAAAAACAACAAACAACCTCCAACTTTTGATAGAAAGAATTGAACAATTTGAAGAATTTGGTTTGATGTGCAGGTTCTAAGAAATACAAAAGCTTGTTCTCGATCTTTTCTGCTCCATTAGAGATGTGACTTAAAATAGAGTAATTCCACAGTTTCTTTAAAAAAATTGTAATAAATCTAAACAAAGATCATTGTTTTATTTCAAACTTTTATTTCTACTTCTTAAACTATTAGAAAACAAAAATGCATTCAACCAACCATAGTGGAATATGGTTACTTTATAGCAGTACTCTCTTCCCTGTCCTAAAAAACTGAAAAAATAGCAAGGGAGAAAAACTCATACTTCAATTATATCTTTCTCAGTAGATATGAATCTTTCTTAAAGGGTATATTGAGACTCCTGAGAGACGAAGAGAAAAAGAAGAGGTGTAGGACAATGAAACATGTTTCATTTTCTGGAACAGAATGTTTCTCCTTTCAGGAGAAAAAAAAAAAAAAAAAAAAAAAAAAAAAAAAAAAAAAAAAAAAAAAAAAAAAAAAAAAAAAAAAAAAAAAAAAAAAAAAAAAAAAAAAAAAAAAAAAAAAAA
>VYXF01002642.1:558025-606636 GCA_013397295.1 Polioptila caerulea | reverse complement strand
AAAGAAAAGAAAAGAAAAGAAAAGAAAAGAAAAGAAAAGAAAAGAAAAGAAAAGAAAAGAAAAGAAAAGAAAAGAAAAGAAAAGAAAAGAAAAGAAAAGAAAAGAAAAGAAAAGAAAAGAAAAGAAAAGAAAAGAAAAGAAAAGAAAAGAAAAGAAGAAAAAAGAAGAAAGAAAAAGAAAGAAAATATAATTTAGAGGTGAGGAAGAAAGGAATAATTGCAGAAAGAATATAAATGAGAGAAAACAGGGCAAACAGACAGCCCTAGTTCTACAGAGTATATATATATTACAGACAGCTGCATAATTTACCCAGCAGAGAAATGTCACATGAAGCTGTTGCCAGCACCACAGTGAACTCATTTGAAGCAAGCCCCAGTCCCCTGACTCTGCACTGTCACCCCCACAGAGACACCTCACTCTCCTCTCTAAGAATCCAGTCAATCATGGCAGAAAGCTCTGTGCTGTGCCATCACCTGCCTTCTCTGGAGCCAGGACTGTGGGTGCAGGCAGGCTCTCTGCACGCCTGCTGCAGCACAGATCCCCAGTGGGAAAGCTGTGATCTCAGTCAGCATCAGGCAGCAGCATGTAGGATACATGCCATAGAATATCAACCCTTGTGCTGGGCAGAAAATCACAAATATATTCACATAATAGATGACAAACCCTCATCGTTAGGAAAGGGTGAGTAAAAGCAGCATAGAAAAGCTCATGCTTTCAGGTGGAGTTTATTTCTCTCCCATGCAGATGCAGAATGCCAGAGCACTTCAGCTTCAGCCAGGAATAAATGTTTCAGGCCATGGGCAAACAGTCTCTGCTCTTCCTGAGCCAAAGCACATAGTTAAGTGCCTGAGAAAATTTGGGAAGCTTCAGAGGGCTGATCTCTCTTGCTTAGTGTGTGCAATCATTGGGATACAGATAGGTGGATTCCCTCTTCTCCCATTTTTGGAGTAGTAAAAAAATTTCTGGCCCAACATCTGGAAATAATCTCTGTGAGCCAAAAAAAGGTTCAAGCCAACATTATACATAACATTACTAGACAACAAGCCTTGGTCTGCTGATCTGAGCTCTTCCCTGCATAGTTGTACAGTCCTCCAGGAGCACTCCTCCTAAATTCCCAGCAAGAAAATCCCATTATCCCATGCTGCACATACAAGACACATTAATTCTCCTCTTGTGAGTGTGTTTTGGAAAAAAAAAAAAAGAGTTCACCAATATGATATGCCTCATGGGTCTTCCCTGACAAAGGAGATACTTTCCCAGTAAGTCAAGTATTTAGCCAATCAAGCCAAAACTGTTGAAAGTGATATCATAGTGCCCACTGTCACTGTTCTGTTGCTTTTACAATACTTCTAATTAGAAGTATTTCACTATTTTTACAAGTGTCTGTTGTCAATCAGACCTCAAAAATTGGCATAGGTAACTGTAGGTTAAATCACATCATTTCACAAGTCACAGGATTTTATGCTATCAAACACTTTCATGATGCCAACCAATCTGTCATTATGAGAAACAGATTTTTTTAAATTAAGAAAAGATGGTAAATGTAGTTAAAATGGTAATACAACCAGTGGAACCATAGCACAATAAAGTCAACATTTTACAGTATATTTGGACTGTACAATATATACAGTGTGTTGCCTGCTCAAGAAAATTCTTATTGCAGCTAATGACCACTAAAATAACCTCCTGACTTAACAAATCTGCTCAGTTTAAAAGGTAAGAGGTTTGGGGTGTTTTGCAAGCAATCATCTTTGCACAGCATTAGGTACTGCTCAGTTTAGAGTCGATGGACTCTAATGCCCATTGATCATGGACTGCAGGCACTGGGACATGGTGCACGACCAAGTGTCTGGCGTGTGGCAAGACTGACATCTGGGTCTAGTTAACAATGTAACTAGAAGCACCTGAGCACAGGAACACTGGTTATATAGGAAAACTCATCATTGATTAAGAAATATGCCAGTTCAAAGACCTGATAGTTTTTTTAAGAATGTGATGAAAATTTTTTCTACTTAACAAGCATCAGTGGGTAAAAAGTTGTGCTCCTTCCGCTCTAGACAGCTTTCAGGGATAGAGTCAACTGTTTTACAGCTGGAGCTGGTTTTTTTTTTTTTTTAATCCTAAAGTAAATTTTGTTTTAATTGGCAGGTAATAGAAAAGAGTGTTCCTTATTTCTAAAGAGAAGCAGGAAAATGTAGGGCTGGTTTCAGTCTGCTGTAATTGCAACACAACAATCATTTGTCAGACCTGCAGGGAAGCAAGGATGAAATGGTAGCTTGCAATACCGGTGTGTGTGCCACAGATGCTACCCAGGGATTCAGGTTAATTACATAGCAGGCATGCTTAGGGACCACCCATGTAAAACAGCTGGCAGGATGGAGGCTTAAAATTGCTCCCTGCCGGTTCTACCATTGCACACTGCCCTCTTCAATTCACTATGAATCACTTCATCAGGGCTAATTTACTTTAGCGAGGATGAGTAACTCGGATTCACTTATCTCCACTCTCCCAGCCTTGCTGCCTTTGGAACTGCTCCACTCCATTTCCTACCTCTTGCTTCAGTTGTCTGAACCTGAAGGGTTTATTGGTGTGTATGGGTAAAGCTTTCTGAGTGCCATAAACACCACTGCAAAAGCCAAAGGAAGAAGGTATTAATTTAAAAGAAAAATCAGTAACAAAGACCCTCTCCAGTGTGTAAGCCCATCTATCCAGGATGTGATTCACTGTTTCATTCCATGTTCTTATGTTGTTATACAAAATATTCTTTACTTATATTTGTTATAACATTGGATCATCTGAGATGCCACTGTTGTAATCCCATTATGTTTTTCTTAATTCTGCATTTCTAGACTCTTCTGGCTTTTACCTGAATCATGGCAGTACTTAAGGATAGGTAGGACTTTGTGCTTTGAAAATAAATGACATATTATAAGCACTAGTATGACCATACTAGATAGAGAGTAATGTGATGTATTTGTAATAATCCTTCTCACTCAGATCATGAATTAGGTTTAGTTTCTTATGCCAATCCCTAATTATAAATTCAAATGGTGATAAAATGTTATTGGCTTTAGAGATATCAGCTGAAAATTACCATCATTCTTGGGATAATTTAATATTAAATGGTTTAAAATGCTATACAGTAAATATGATATTTCAAGAGGATGGTTGTTACAGACTGGATATTGTCAGACAGGTTTTCCTAAAGGATTTAGTAAACAGATTGCAATGTGCAATGCTAAGGGATGTATTGCCTTGTTCACTCATTCCTTTTACTTAGACTATGGAAAAGAGATATTTTTCTAGATACTGTATGAGAAATTGCCTGCAGACAATGTGGACAATCAAGCAGCAGTCTCTAACAATGAAAACACCATGCACACTTCCACTTTCACCCTTCCATTCTCCCACTGCAATGTCCTTTCAGCTGAAGTTTGCTCTTTGACTTCAGTTTACTTTTCTACCTCAGTTGTTCAGCAGGGAGTCTGAGACATAACTCTGGCCTCAATAACCAACAGTCATGTTACTAAAGACCCTACTCCAACACTTACATACAATTTGAATAACTGCTGGCACTTGAAACTCAATCCACAGTCCACAAAACCACAGGAGAGACTGTCACTGATTGTCATAGGCCATGGAATAGGTTCTGAAGTGCTGCTGTGCACACTAGTTCCTTCTACATGTACATGAGTATACATATACGTACATCAGCAGTAGATCTGATGGCAGATGGAAAGGGTCCTATGAAAGGAAGCTGTCCAGAACTTCTGGTGTATTTTAACTCATGTCAATAACATAATATTCTTAAGCACATTAAAAGGCAATGATGATAAAGAATTGTTATTTAATAGCAAAATAGTGATAAAAATAAATTTAGGAATAGGACACAGTTGACGAGTATGAGAGACATCCATCAAGCAGGGCTGAGCAAAATTAATTCCGTGTTCAATGACTAAAATGAGAGATTGAATAATGCAAAAACTTCTGAAATCTCACCGGCCTACAGGACATAGAGCTCTGTTTGAGAGGATGAGCTGCAGCACTCACTGCTGAGAGTCAAAGGAATGTAAGACACATTTACTTGCATTTTAAAAAGATATTGGCCATTGTCCTTGTTTAGGGCAAATTTGGGGAGAAACCTCCGGGAGGAGTCCCTCCAGAAAACAAATCCGAACCACCCCTCCTCCCAACTGGTTAGAGACAGGAAAAAGAATTATTTCTTGGAGGAAAGTGGAAAAAAGTTGTTTATTTAACATACAAAGCACTCCCCAGCACAACAAATGAGCAATACCNTTGAGAGGATGAGCTGCAGCACTCACTGCTGAGAGTCAAAGGAATGTAAGACACATTTACTTGCATTTTAAAAAGATATTGGCCATTATCCACTAGAAGTTACCATCAATAGCTCTGTTTCTGCCCAGGTCTTTTTTTTTATTTAACCAGGCAGGGGCCATGCAGGATCAGAGCATTGACTAGAGTTCCTGTTCAGTATGAAGGAGGCAGCCATGTGAGGAGTGATTTTGACAGGACTAGTTAAAGCCAAGGGTGCACTGTAGCTCACTACAATGTAACACAAGTCACTAACCACATTCAAATATGCTACTGGAAGGAAGGGGAGAGTCCATACCCATCTAATATACCTGTTATGACTCTCTCTCCCCTCATTCCTGCCATCTGACCACAGCCTGCCTTGTGCTTTTCCTGAAATCAGGCACAATATAACTAATATATTCCATTTATGTCTATAAATGTCTGTGTATAAATATGTACAGTATATATAGTCCATCAGTGAATTATAATAGTAGGAATAGAAAGAGTTTTAATGGGGTAGAGGTACAACCACCCTGCATTACAATCTCAGTCCCACCTACTCTAGCATCCAGAGTCTCAAGGTGGCAAACAGGGTATTTTAAGGTACTGGAATCCAGTAGTGAAGGACTTCAGCTAACTTGGC
Organism: Polioptila caerulea; assembly: GCA_013397295.1. NCBI lineage: Eukaryota > Metazoa > Chordata > Aves > Passeriformes > Certhiidae > Polioptila > Polioptila caerulea. The sequence continues at coordinate 601,679 of VYXF01002642.1, read as the reverse complement.
CTGAACTCTAGGCTGTATAAGATTTTGTCTCCCTCTGAGAACATTGTGATAACCAAGTTTTTATCTCAACTTCTGTGGCTGGCAACAGGCTCTGCAACATAACCCTTATGCTGTGAAAATTATTTCTTATTGCCCTTTTTGAATTTCTTACCTTTAAACATCACTGATCATTCCCATTTTTCCTTGTCATTCAAATGGTACAGCCAGTTTCTGACAATTTCCTTAAATGTATTTTAGCTATATTTGAAGATACGGCTTTATCTTGAATCTCTAATTACCAATCTCATGCTTTTCATAGCAAAATAATCCATTGAGCAGGGACTCCTGGGAGCTCAAAATGAGCATTACTCTGAATGCATCTGAAAACACCAGCTTTAAGAGGGGAGTTCATTCTTTGCAATCCAGACATGCATTTTAAATTGCTTGCTCTATGGTAGATTAGATCCAATAGTCAAAGCTTTTTGTTACTAGGTGACCTCTAGCCAGGTGGGTAGAAAATCTTCCTGGGAGATTTAATGAAAATGCTGAGTTTCTTCAGTCTAAGGGAGAGGGGCTGAACCAAGGTCTTCTCCTTCCTCAACATGTGCCTTACTGAAATGCAACTACTGAACGTGGGAGGTAACAGGCATTTAAAAACATAAGTGATGTTGAGTCCTTTCTTGATGCACAGCTCAGCTCCCTGATGTCTACACAATAGATCTGAAAAAACTACATGAAAGAACTTCACTGACTTTATTTATTTCTTTCTTTTTTATTACTTTTTATATTTAGAAAGTCCTTTTATATTTTGTATGGCTTTTCATACTTTTAGATTCTGACAGCAGTGCTCTGTAAAAGTCTATCAGATCAGGCTGAATTTAGGTGTAGCTCTGGGCCTATCCAAACCAAGGGATTTAGATGTCTGAAGACAATTTATGTCAAATGAAAAGCATCTGTGAAGCATTGGTGCCCCCAGGAACCAGCAGGGATCAGGAGGTGCCCAGGTCCTTTTTTCATAGTTGCGTAATTCCGGTTTGTCATAGACTCATCACTTCAGCACCTACCACAACCTCCAGTGTCATCTTACAGCACCTAAATCTCCACTGCTTTACAAGCTGCTGTCAGGAATTTAGTACCTTAAGGCTGACTTCAACACCTTTCTTTTATGTTTTATGTTTTTTCCAGTTTTATAGCCATTACACAACTGCAGTAAATGGCAACAAATCAAGTGAACGACTTAAAGCACTGCAGAAAAAAATCCCTTGCCTGCCTGTGCTGCACTCTCAAAAAGAGTTAAGCGCTTATTAGAGTAATAAGTAATATTTTGACCTGCAGAACAGCATGCTTTCTTCTTTTTCTTGTTGACTGTTTAATATATACAAAATAAATTTCTCTCTTGTAAGCTCTTTTTGATGAGGCAATGCTTATAAACAGCACCTGATTTCGGACTCCAGTCATTCCAGGTGCAGCTCACACTTGTCTCAGTGTTGTCAACAGATCCTTGGGGAGGTCCCTTTTCTGCACCACAAAAATAATGAACCCCCCCAATTGTGCCTGTTCAGGGTATGGCATTATTTGGTTATGCAAAGCCTAATAACTTCAGTTTTGATGTCAATGAGCTTCAAATCAGGCTTTAAGATAAGAAGTACCCACAGTCTTGAGATGAAAGAGTCAAGAGGCATGTTTTTATTTTCCCTTGGGTTTGTCCCTTGGGTCAGCCAGTAAACCAACAAGTTTTTTGTAGCTTATATTTTTTTTCAAGCTCCTGACTATAGCATATATCCACCCACAACAGACCCAAACAGACATTCCAAACATCTGACCACACAGACATTCCAAACAAAATCCCTGAAAAATACCTGAGAACAATCAGATGGTTGCAACTTGCTATTTTTACAAATGTAAGTCATCTTCAGACAATTGCAATCGACTTAATTGCTAGAAAATTGAGCTTATCACAGTGTTAGTGTAGTCTTCATTACTCCTGTGAAAAAGTTTTCAATGTTTTACATATTTGCACACATGCACAACCACATAAATTAATTTTTAAAAGACTATATAATGTAAAAATATTTATATTCTGTCATCAACTCCTACTTTCCCACCAGTAGCACAAATAATCAAATTAATCCAAAATAGGAAACACTAGACACAAAATAATTGTTGTAGCCAAGAAAACAAAAACATATAGCTGGTGTGAATTAGATATAGACTTGAAAATTTTTCACCTTAACTTGTCATAGAACACAAAAAACTTTTTTTTAAAGTCTTTCATTCTTCCCTCTAGACCTTGAGTCTTCATTTCATATTTGTTTACAAGTAATTGGTTTTCACATTTACAAGAGGAATACAATGACTACCATTGATATGGCGTGAACCCGTTGGACTGTTTCTAGCCTAAGTGCATGCTTGTAAAATAAAGCTTGGGCCCAAAGAAAGGGTAATTGTGCTGCTGTTAATAACTTTAGCCAGGTGACTTACTGTGCTAGAAAGTTGGAGAATTTTGTCTGAGGAAAAATCTTACTGCCTCACTTCTGAGGACCAAAATGCGTGGGTGTTGGAAGGTACCTGAAATGACAGGGCTGGGTAGCCAGAGGCATCCTTCTTAATTCTTTTTCACCTGTAAGCCTTTTTCTGATACAAAAAAGAGCTCAATTTCTCCTCCCCTCGAGGCAAAAATCAAAGCATTCCACTTTATTTTAATGGATAGTTTATCTGTCTGAAGTTTTCTCGCCAGGACTTTCAAGATGTTTACTATTTGAGAAATAAAAGTGTACAAGGGAGTGAAACAAGGTAAGAGGGCAAGAGTTGGGGGTGTAAAAAAACAATTTCTAGTGACATTTAAAAGGAATAACTTAGTGCAAATGTTCCTTTTATCTGCACTGTTCTTCTTTGACACAATCATAGGTTTCCCTTGACCTGACTTTTCAAAGTCAGGTCCAAAATTTTAGCTGTGCAATTCTTAAGACCTTTAGCTGAATCAGTCTCCTAAGACACTCATAAGACTTAAACAATGCTATTTGTTTTAATTGTGGAAATATTGATATCTTTATTCCTTAAAAAAATCTTGATTATTCAGAACTCGCATTCAGCTATTGATATGACTGTGGTCTACCTTAAGGGTAGGTGTCTTTTTTAATGAAAGTCAATAGCATATGTTCTCCCAATTGTGTCTGTCAGTTTCATTTGTTTGTCAAAAAAAAAATCCAAAAATTTGTTGAAATAATACCATGTCTTTCTCTTATTCTTTTAGGATATTTGTTCACATGATCAAAAATTGATTATTAGTATAAAACTTCTCTTTGTTTTGAGGACTTCTCTACACGTCACTGGCTAAACCAATCCTCCAGGAAGGCAGATGTGCATTTCAAGACCATGACACAGTATTCCTGTTCCTGATGGGCTCTGTCTGCCCATGAGAAATGAAAAACACAGTCCAGCCCCTGTGCCCAGAGGCTGCAGCAGTGGTGCACTGAAGGCAGCTGCCCTCTGGCTTTGCAGTGCTGGGCTGGTACAAAGGACAGAAGCCTGGACCCAGAATCTGGTTTATTACTCATCAACACAAACAATTGCCAAGCTATAACATCAGCTAATACCCAGAGCAATGCATTTTGCTGATTGTACAGAACTGATTGGTAAACTCAGTGTCTGAGTTGCAGCATTTTGTGTGACATGCCTGCATTTCCACCAAAGCTAGGTTTTTAAATGGAAAAATTAACATAATAAGGAGTTCACACTGCAGGTGGGTCCTTCCACATCTCTTTACCTCTCTCTGACAGATGATATGTGGTCATTTGTACAGCTTCAGCTTTAAGACATATTCTGTTTCTTTGTTGTGTAGAACAGGAGCACAATGTAAGGGACTGATTTGTTGCCATCACTCGCCATTGTCAAGATGAGCAGCATCTTAAACTGACCAGGGGTGTAAAATACATGCAGATACTGTGATATAGTTGAGTTGAAGCTCCTCTATCCATTCAGTTCTTTAGTTCAGTACTGAACTTTAATAAAGTTAGCTATGAAACTGAGCTCTATTTAAGTGTATTGGGCCATATTAAATAATTTAGAAATCCACATATTTCTACCTCAAATATAATGGATATTATAGGATAAAATTACTATTTATTGACTGCTCTTATGATTATGTCTTGCTATTGATTTTTTTACAGTCTGGATTATTAACAATGTGTTGAAACTCATAAAAGGATTCATATGTCTGGTGATGACAGAGTTACATTCATTCCCTGCTGATGACCAGGCTGTCTATAAACACATCTACCTGCCTAGGTGCAGAGCACTATGAGTTCATGCTATCTCTGCTCTAAGTCAACAAGAGGTAAATCAATACCGAAACTGTTTTGACGCCTCCTTACGAAATTTTCCTGGAGTTAATATATCCTGCCTCTTTGCATAGACATATCCTGACAAGAGCAGACATAGTCTGTGTGTGTGTGTATGTGCTAATTTTGGCAGTAACACTGAACACCCATATACTGGTGAACTCCAGACACTTGTTCCCTTACACACAGAATTTATTGCAAATGTTGTCCTTCTTTAAGAACATCAATGGTGCTTTGAACAGTTTTTTTTCTTAACAGTTGCCTCTTCACTGATAACCTTCTTAAGAAGAAGGAAGAAAAATGAAATCAGAGATTAAAAAAATATGAAGCCAAATAAAAATACCAAAATTTTCCTGTCTGGGTTGCCTCTGGCTGGACTTAAAATTCCATTACTGACATTATCTGTTAATCAGTTAATCTCCAATCTCCTGAGGGAGGCTGGAACACCAAATTCTTTTCTAGATACATTAAAGAAAAACTAAATTAGCCAATACAAAAGATTCTCCTAAAATCATATTAACTAAAGAGGAACAAATCACTTTTTAAAAGAAAGTATAAAAGATGTCTAACAGATTAAAACTGGAATTCAGATTAAAATTATCTATAATAAATAAGAATTCTTTAGTCTACTTTAATACACAATTCTCCTACTATTGGATTTGCAGGACAACAAGACACACATCTCCAAGAAATGTCATATCAAACTTGTCTCTTTGACTCACTGTGGAAGAGTGGGATGTTTCTGGGATGCTTGTCCAACAATTAACAGAAGAAGAGAACAGAGATTGCATCTTTGGATATCTCCCCACTGCAGAATCTGTCAGTGGAGAGAGATTTCTCTGTCACCTGATAGATGGAGGCTTCCATCAGGATCCACTCTGCAGGTGACCCACAGCTCAGGAGAAAAGGAGTTGGCTTTGGCCCATGCAAGCCCTTTGAAACATTTTGTTTAGCTGATTCAGACCAGGCTCCATAAAATATGTACCCATTATGATCATGTCACATGGATGACACTAAAACACTGACACCAAAACCAGCCACAGTCACACCTGTGGTAGAAAATAACATGAATGTTGTCATGTGGCAGAGACTGCAGAAGCAGGAAATAGATTTCTTTTCTATAAAAAGTTGAGAGACTTGGCAAACTTTATGAAAAGTGAAGGGAAATGAGCTAAAGGTGAGTCATTAATATCAGCTGTCATAGAGGCATTTTGGAGCCCATAGGTAGAGATGGTGAAAGAATATGGTCTTATTCATTTGGCACTTGTCTTTCCTTCCTGAGGACTGCAGATCTCATGGTGGCTTTTCCCTCAGCTCAGCATTTTTTAGGAAGCAGGAGTAGATTTGTCAGTCACTGTGCCAGTGCTTTCTTTTCCTTTATGTAAGCTTCCTTCAACATTCAATCTGTCTTCGGGCAGCTGCCAAGGAGAGTTTCTTGTTCTGCAAACTGTTTAGCAGAAAAAGCCTCCCCTGATACTGAGAAAATCTTTCAATCCCTCTGTATATGTCAAAGATTCAAAGCAGAGTACCAATGAAAAGAATTTTTACTGAAATTGAGAAACATTAAAACTATAAATGTTACTTTTGAAACATATTTTTTCCTAAACCAGTGTTTGTACATTTATATAACAATCCTTTTGGCATTTTTCTTCTATGTTTTGACTAGTATAAATAAAATGATATAATGAGCTACTGATCTCTTATTATGTCATTTTTATCATAATGCTTTTGAAAAATTCAGATTTTTAATTATCCTAGTAATTATATTTATTTTTCCTGCTCAAAGTCAAAAGCAAACGAAAATTAAACTGAAAAAAACCCTAGCTCTATTGTCAGAAGTTCAGAAGTTAAATATCCCAATGTTGTTTCTTAACTTACCCATGCAAGTTAAACATGAGTTAAATATGGAAGACAAGGGAATATGTAGCCAAACTCAGTGTAGGCTGATGGCAGAAGTATCTGCAAGCTTTGCTGCTGATAAAAGAAAGATAAATGTAGGATTTAGATCTGTATAAATCCAGAAAGAAAACAGGCAGCTCCCAGCACTGATAAGAAATAAAACACCAGTGCCAACAGCAGTAACAAGGCAACAGGCACCACCAAGACAGCCAGAGATAGGCTGGCAGGCCAAAGTAAGAAAGAAATTATACAGACCTGACTACGGTGACAGGACGAGAGTTTGAAGTCTTCCAGCTTTGTGCAAGTGGGCCAGGAGCTGTCTGCTCCCTCCTGGGGGAGTACCTGACCCACCAGGGGCTGTAGGGCCCTGCAGGAGCTCTCAGCCAGACTCCTCTTGGATCTGCCTCCACTCTGCTGCTCCACCATGGCTCAGGGGCTCCTGGGGTGTGTCCCATGGGAAACCCAACACCAGCACACACAGGGACCCTGTGTGGTCTGCCCTCGTTTCCAGAGAATGGGCAACAAATTACAAGGGAAGGTATTCAGGTGGTGTGAGGGCATCAGGCAGTCTGAGCAGATCTGACCTTGCCAGGCTGGTTTCTCATCCTATAGGCTCACGATGGAAGGGGGAAAGCAAAGGAAACATCTATCAGAATAAGGCAAGTTGTATCCCATGGAACACTTGCAAGAGCAGCAAATTACTTTTTGGGACAGATAAACTGGTACAACCTCTGCAGGTGACAAGTCACCAAAGAGGGTGATCACCCAGTCCAGCAAAATTGCTCTAAGTTGCAAGACTGACTGTGTGCTAATGACAAGTATCTCTTGCCAACACAGTTTTCCAGGCCAGGACTCTCCTACCTACCGAGTGACTCCAGCTGCCCCTTGAAAAGCCACTGTTCCCAAGTGTTGCATAGGAATATACTTATTTAAAAATTAGTCTAGATCTCAATGGAATGTGAGAAGCTTTCTAAGTAGGATTTAAGAAACTCTATTGAAGGTGAAAGTCTTTTGACATGCCAAATCTGACTTTGTTCCTGTAAATTATAAACTAAAAATAAAACTGTAACTTTGTTTTCTAAGTTCTCTTTTTCTTTATTTCAGGCAGGCTTGCAAGACAGAAAAGTAACGTCACAGCAAATGAGAAGGATGTCAACAATGCAGGCTCTGCCCCAGTTATCAGGTCAATACCAGTAGTATGTGCTGGAGAAGAGATGAAGTACATATCATTGTTATATGGATTGCCAGTGACACCAGGCCCTTCTAACAGCAATAACCTTCAGATCTTTCTCTGCTAGAAAAAAGTGGCAGAGGAAGGAGTGATTTGTCTGTCATATAATGTGAGTTAAATTGATAGAAAATTTAATTTCCTTCTCCTTCCTGATTAAACTTAACTTACAATAGAATCAGAGAGGTACAAGAGCATATAGTCTGTCCCTGTAAGCGTCTCAGTGTTAGATACTGAAAAGCTCTAATTTGTAGCTCTTTTATGACATGCAGATTCAATCCCTTTCCCCCAGACTTTTCTGGAATACCAGGCTGCATTGCAAAGAAGGAAAGCAATTATTTCTTCCATCCTATCTTACAAAGGTATTTACAGGGAAAAAATTATTGCTTGCCATCATGGAACATAGAATGGACCTCAGCTTTTACAACATAAAATGTAGTAATTTCAAGTATTTATTCTCTAAATTTCAGAAATACATGTTTGATGAAATAATGAAATGTTTTTTCCCCCATTGAAATAGCAAGTAGGTAAAGTACCTAAAGAAAAATAAACTATCCTAATTTAGTGTTGGTCCCACTCTTCCCAAAAGGGGCTGTACATGGGTCAATGTGTTTTCAAGCAAAGAAATATTAATATATGACCTTTCCTAACTATTCATTACTAATCACAGGAGAGCGTCTCTAAGGCAGTCCAGGCAGCCCTGGATGCAAAAATTCCCCACAACTGATTGGCTAATGCTCAAATACATTACAGTAATATATTTGCCAGGCTTTTAGAGTAGAAATGTTCATATGACTTGTTTAAAATGTTTTTGTTCTGTTTGGAGATTGTCAATAGCCTGGAGATGTTTGCTTTCAGGATCCACCCCAGTGTAAGCTACAGGCTGTAATGTCATGAAGCATATAGTAAATTTCTGGCCCTGATTCCTATCAGCAGCTGAGCAAAATTAAAGTAATCAAATAAGTTTGTAACCTGTCTTCACTATTCCTTTAGTAGTGAACCCCACTCCTGTAGCACTTAGGACGTGCTGGAAGACCAATGCATCACCCAAGGAAGAACTTGTGTCATTAGCAGGCTGTGCTAACCTTGGCTGTCCCTTGTGCCAGCATGCAAAGGCTCAGGTTAGCCACACTTTGAGTTTAGTGGTACTGCAAATGCTCCAGGATTTGGAGCATTAACAGGAATTAATATTATGTGCAAAGATACCAAACATTAATGTTTCTCAAATTATGAGCACACTTGAGAAATTGTAGTCTTTCTAGGAGATTCCTGAAATATGCTGGGAAGGGTATGACATGAGTGAGCATAAATAATAATGCTTATTTTAAGTATACATGATTTACTTTTTTCTAAAGATCATACATAAAGCTGGCAATTTTGTTCATTATGCATATTAAGCACTAAGCCATAGCATAAATTATTTCTTGCTCTTCTGACTCTTAATTGCCTGGGGTTTTTTTGGGTTTGTTTTTTTTTTTGGCCCTTCCCCCTGTGCCACCGGGGTGATGTATCGATTGAAATCCATAACCTGGCTGGGTGTGGGAGTGTGCATGTTGTGGTGTTCCCAGGCTCCACTGGCCATGTGTCCCAGCTCCTAGCCATGTGGGCCATGTGTCCCAGCTCCTGGCCATGTGTCCTGGCTCCCCAGGAGGGGCGAGGGGAGCGGGATGTGGCACCGCGAGTCCCCAGCTGTCACCCTGCACTCTGATTGTCACAGCTGCTTACAACAGATTAACACAAGTGCCTTTGACTGGCACATTGAGAAAACTGGTTGACATCAGCATAGTCAGCTAGGTAGACCCAAACCTGCTCCCTCCCCAGTGGTATCCTTTGTTTGATTAATGAGCGGTGTCAGCAATTAAAAGAAAAGCAGACAATGAGCCTAGTGCATCCTTTACAATCCAATTTCAACTTTTGCTGAGAGCTAATGAAGAGTAAGCAAGGAACTGAGATAAACCAGGTTGATAAGAAGCAGAGCTTGTACAACTCCTTGGCTTCATTTGCACAAGTCCTAGAAATGTGTCTGTGGGTAACCACCAGACTAAGATTTATTTGTTTGTTCAACTTGATTAATAATTTTGCACTTTTGACTTGCTCTCATGTTTTCTTTACATTTATTCAGATATTTGAATCAGATAACTAGCAAAAGACAACTTAAAAGGCATTAAGTAGGCAAATATACAAACACACCCTGCCTTATCTTCCTTGGATTTTCATGTGAATGACACACGTCAACTTGATCAAGGTGTAGAGATGTAATGATCTGCTCTTTGTGAAATTGTTCACAGCCATGTTTGTGTGAAAGATTGCTCGAGTAAATTAGTTTCAGTTAATATCATTGTGGAAAAATGGGTAAAGTGCTAACCAGACAGGTGGATCCAGTCAGCCTTTTGTGTATTTTCACTGAGTCTCTGGAGAGGGTAAGGGATCACATTTCCCCCTCCAGCAGTAAAACCCACAGAACTCCTCTTGGTGGCTTTGGGAGACCAATTCTTATGTCTCACAGAGTGCAGGGTGTGGTCCTGCCTTGAATTAATTTTTTGGGGGTGCAGTTCATGTGGAGGGCAGCAAGTTGTATTTAGAAAAAAAGTCATTAATACTTCAGTCTAAAGGGTGTTTTTTGAGTACCTGTGCCCAAAGGCTTGCCTGCTTTTCTAGAAACTACCTTTCTCTGAAAAACTTGCCTGTTTTAAAACTACAGCTTTACAGTGGTTTTGCTCCTGCTGTGTAGATGACAGGGTTTGTCTGTATAAGAGAGATGTTCAGTGAAATGGAGCACAGATTCTGAAACCACAGTTTAGGGTTGGACACAATCAAAGATAGATGGTGTAAACATCATATAGTACCTCCTTGCACCCTTTTTATGTGTTTTCAGGTGGACTGGTAAAGAAAACGAGTCCTTGCTAGCCCGGGTGGATGGGCATCCTGCCTCTCCACTCTGAGCACACTCACAGACCTGAATCAGCCTTCACTTCTGTCATTTCCACCCACAGAAAAAGTGCTAGTCTTGGTGTCAGCAGAGTTTGTATCTAATAATTGAATTCTCTGCAGATTTAAAAATCAATTCTTGGCTCCAAGTCTGGCAATATTCTGTATCAGCAGAACTGTGTAACTACACTCTGATTATAGTGGTTATAGTACAAGTTAGTTAACTGCTATCAAAATGAGGGGGTGGAAAGAAAGACAAGCATTTCATCTTTTAAATCATCCTGCACTTTCTTTCTGTCAGTGTTCTGCCCTGCTGGGGGAAAAAAAATAAGTAAAAGAAGAGAAGAAAAAAGGGGAAAAAAAACCCAAAACAAAACCCCGCAAACTAAAACAAACAGAAAAAAACTCCCCCAAAAAACCCCAAACCAAAACAAAAACCCCAAAACACAAACAAAGAAACAAACAAAACCAAACCACACCACAGATGTTAATGTACTTGGGTTGGATGAAGAGGAGAACTGCAAAACTATGCAGCACAACAGGGTCCAAATTCAGAGCTTCATAAATTTTGTTGCTGTTTACCCAGAAGCTTATCTTCTTTTTTTTTTTTTTTCTGTTTGGTTTTTTTTTCTTTATTTCAGTGAAAATAATTCCCACTGGACTAAAATGAAAAGATGGCAGCCAATAATTGACTTTTTCCAGAGGGAGATTTCTTGACGTTTCGAGTTCTACCTGTCAGGTGCTGCCTAAACACTGTGGTTTTCTAGAAATCCTGGCACATCCTTCTTCTAAGTAATGAAAGGAAATGCCTCTCTGGTTGTCACCAACATAGGACAGTCACTCCTACAGGAATGCAGCTCCAAGTGACTGCAAGCAATCTTTTATGCTAGAGCATGGCAGAGGCATTGGCTGGGGAAGAGGAGTAGCCTGCACTGAGGAGAGCAGCAACAAGAACACTTTGCAATTTAACCCTCCTGGATGGAGACTAAAAATAATGTTCACATCCTTCATATTAAATGATATGAAAATAATGTGTCAGTGTCAGCTCTCCACAGTGACAGACTTTCAGAGGGATATGGAATGCTGCCCTAGATCACTGACCACTGGAATGGGAGCTGGGAGCAGCCCCACAAGTCGCCCTGTGGGGGGCTGTGTGCTGATTCCATCTGACTGGACGTCCCATCTCTATTTCTGTGAACAAATGTTCATGGTTTCATGCAAGTGGCTGTTTCTCATTTGCTGTACACAACCCTATGAATTATTTGTCAAGGTGGGAGAGCAACATTAAAGTGAAGAATGACGAGCATCTCGAAAAGTCAGAACTGCAGTGTTTAATGGAATAAAGCTATAGATAATTAGAAATTACCCCAAAATTTTAAATTCACTTTGAATTCAAGAGACTGTAATACATTATGTGGAAGTTCAGAAGAAGTCTATCTTTCTCACTACATACTGTAATTTAGTTGCAAGATATGGTATTGCAAGTATCTATTATTTAAATGGAGTTATTATTCTCCAACTCATCTGAGAAATTAATTTTAGGAATCAAAATAATGACAAAATATTCTACATGTAATTAAAATATACTCAAAATATACATTAAATTGTTCATTTACATGTTTGATGAAATATTTTTCTTTTGAAACTCTTTTCAAGCCTTGAGGAGAGTCACTGAGGAATGCACAAGGATACCCTTCACTATGACTGTTATACACCCATAACATTTTCAAAGTATATTCCAATCTTCTTTGCTGTGACCTATCTAAAATTTATGCGAAGTTCAGGACTAGAGCTGAACTCTCACCAGTCCAGGATAAACTGTCAGAGCATTGTGGAGGGATTTGACCGAGCAGTTCCAGTTAATGTCATACCAAATCCTTATGCATAGCTTTAAAAATTGAGCCCTGAAGGACTAACCTGTTTGCCTACATTCTTTATTATTATTGTTACATCAACAGGATTTGTAGAAATTGGTAACATCAGTTCATGACTGCCACCACCTGGTTAAGCTCTCAAACTCTATATTCATGAATACAGGTATCAGAAAGGTAGCAAAAGGGTAAAACAAAGAAGCAGCAAATCAAGGGGGTAATCCTCCTAAGCCAGTGCTTTAATGTGAAATGGAAATGTGAAGACCCACACAATAGCTTCCAGTCTGCCTAGACTGAAAAGATAAAACCAGATCTCCAGAGATGCAGGTGGCTTGGGTTGTTGTTTTTTTCCCCAAGTGATTGATTGATTGATTGGTTGTGGGTGTTTTACCAAGAGTAGCAGACTAATAGTGGATGGGTAAACTTGTCTAGACAATAATAGGCAATAATAAGAGAATAACATTATCCTTCCGATCCTGGTTGATCCACTAAACCATTCAATACAATATCACCAGGACTGATCTCTATTACTCTGAGTGTTGGTAAACATTTGCTTTCCTAAACAAGATGCTTAGGACTAAACTGAGAGCTGACAGTCTGTGCCTTACTTCCACTCTTCATTCTCTTCCTGATACCCAGATAAATGGCTTTGGGTCATTTCTCTGCCAGAAACAGTTTTTACTCATCCTAAATCTTTAATCCTGTTTTACAATGTCACCTTTTTAATCCTGCTCCAATTCAGTCCTCGCTCAAACACAAAGTGTATCCCAACTCTTCAGCACTTACTACTTCCATAAATATTGTCATGTTCTTCAGGTGTAAGGTCTTTTTATGCAATTTCTAGCAGGAAATTCCTAAGGCAAATGGGAAGAATATACATCAGTGTTGACTGAGAACTGGGTATTAGCTTTTGGGCTGAGTTCCCTGAAGAAGGATTCTTTGCTTCAGGCCAGCTGTTCAAGGACTAACGCATTTCATGCAATTTTAATAATTGTTATTAAAAATATACTACATTTTTAGGTCACTGGTTTCTTCTTGGTGGAAAATTGCAATGCAAGATTTTCTGCAAGCTACTGGTTAGAATGAAATGTCAATATCAATGTAAAAAATAAGGAACAATAATCTGAACAGTGGGAAGGTGGCGAAAGTCACTGTTTTGTTGATGGTTTTATTCCAAACCGATCCCCACCCCTTCCCTTAGCCTGGCATCTTTTATATAACTTACATTATCACAACTGTCTTTGTGCCAGGAGGAGTGAAGTACTCTCCTGTTCCAAGCTTCTGCTACTTTAGATAAGCCAGCAATAATTATTTCTGAGTGAAACAAAATTAACCCTCACAATGGAGCCTGAGTCCATAGTTGTGTTCCAATTTGGAAGCCATTTGTCTTGGGATACAAAGGCCCCAATTCTCCATAGTACCAAACTGGATTCTTACTGACTCAGAGTTATACCAGCAAACCAAAAATCTTAAACCAACTATTATAAATATGTCATCAGTGTTTTATTGTGACTGTGAGAATTATGCGCTGGAAATAAAGCAGGGATGAAGCCTATTTCTCCATGTCTTTCCAAACTAGAGCCACAGTTTCCTGGTACCTTTACAGTCACAGTGGCTACGTCTGTGAGTCAGGATTTTTTGCGTGCCTGCTTTGATATGTACAGCCCAAAGCTTAAATAAGACACAACAGAGGGTCAGACAAAGAAAATAAAAAAGAGGTAAAGAAAGAAGGGGTAAAAGGGTGGTAGAAAAAGATGAGATAAAAAACATAAGAGACAAAGGAGAGGGTACTAAACGACCTCTTGAAGTCCCTGTTTCCTACAATTTCATAGGAGATAATAGAGGGTCTTGTTTTAGCAAACTCTATTTCCAACTACACATTTTCCTTGCCTGTATATGGAGATAGTTTAATGCTTCTATTCTGATGGAAAAAGTGCAACTCAGCAGAAATAAGGAATACAAAGTGTGTTCTCTAGCTTTAGGTCAACACAGAGGAATGACAGAAGCTGTCGTTTAAAAGTAACATTTGCTGAATCCCTATGAAATTATAAAAAGCAGACATAATAACAGAAAAGGAAAATAACAGACAACTCTGCAGAAAAATAAATAATTATAGTTTCTGTTCTTTAAAGTGTTTTGTGACAGTTATATATGCCAGCATATAGTATGATATATTTGTGTCAACCTGAGAAAGAGCAATATCTGCAAAGAACCCATCTTCATATTCCATAATCTGTTAACAAGTGCAGCTCTTCTGGCTGATAAGAAGAAACATTTCTGTTGACCCCTCCCACTGAGGAATTCAGTAAAGCCATGGTGACAAGTAAAAGTACAACTTTCCTGTGTTACTACAAAGAGGCTCAGACAGCCAATAATCCTGAACCAGGCATGCCAACCTGTAGAGAGCTGGACATCTGTTGAAGCTGTGCTAGAAAACACAGCATAGACATACCTACCTAATCCTTCACACTCATGAATAAGTCACATTATACTGCTTCTGTGAAATCTAGCATTCTCCCCTTCCCAGTTATCTGTGGGTGTGCAATTAGAAGTGAAGTAGGCAGACAGATGTTGAACAAGCACTGAGACGTCACCATTCATCATCAGCAGATACTGAACTTGGCTCACTACCCTAACTTAGTCAGAGAGTTTGGCACACTGTCTCTCAGCACTGAGTTTTTCACTCAGGATCTTAAATAGTACCAGGAGTCCGCTCCGTAAATCATGTGAAACAAGGGGATGGGAAAAGCTTTGCTTTCTGCCATCACACAAAGTTATAAGAATTTCAGGCCTTTTACAAGTAGTGTTGCTGCTCTGTTCAAGTGTCACCTTTCATCTCTAGATAGCATCGCTGCCTATTCAAAAGAGAAAAGGGTATTCGGCCAACTATTAAATTGAATTCCTTTCCTCCATCCTGCATGTGCTTAGTCTTGCATACAAAGCATAAAAAACAAAACCAAAGGTCTAATAGATGGGACCATAAAGAGCTTCACATGCCATCTCTGAGTAAAACATCAAATGAAGACTTTCAGGAGCTCAGAAACATGTCATCATATGTGGTATTTTTCTTGTCAGCAGCAAAGCTGTCTCTAATGCACAGCACACTTAGCAAATCAAGAATGCTTCAGGCCAAATTTGGGTAAAAGCTAAAGCTTTGCCTCCCACAGGTTTTATCTGCAGCTGCTGAAGCAAACATTTCTACCTCCCCTCCTTCATTGAAGGAGATTGTGTTTCAGAGCATTGTTTTCTGTAGACACTTATTAACCCTGTTGAATTTAGAGCAGAGGATTGCACTCAATATCTATTGATTAGCAGTGCTGCAGTAATCCTTAGGCCTTGGTCATTTTGGTGTGTTGACTAGGACTTGGTACACAGCAGTGCCCTTTTCAGCAGACATTGATATGCACGTGAGGATGTGGGAGAGGCAGGAGGGAAGGTTAGCGTGAAGTATTTATACATTACAGGAAATTCCTGGTGAGGTGATGGCAGCTTTTATCACAGCCTGACAGAGTCCAGAGTTTAAATCATACAAGTGTGCATCAAATCAAAAACCTTCTCAAAATTATGTTGGAAAACAGAATCCATTATTCAGTGATTGCAGACAATAACAAGCTTTGGGTAGAAAAAGAAGCAAAAATTCTTCCAAGCTGATCTCCTCCAATTAACAGTAATATGATAGAGTTTCCCAGATCATTTGTTTTCTCTCTTTGCTCCTTTCTGCTCAGAACTGAATGTGTTTTGACATAGCAGCTATTTCCAGTAGGGAACTGCCTTCTCCAAAGCGTGTCTCTTGTGCTGCAGACAAGCTACAAAGACACCTATTTATTCAGAGTAGAGCTTTTTTTTTTTTTTTTTTTTACATCTGTTCATTTTTTTCTTCTGCTAGCTTTTATTCAGCTTTGACTTCAGCCTCTGATTTACATGCAGGATTGGTGCACCTTGGGAAGAATCTAGAACATCCTTTCTGCAGCTGCCCATGATCTTTCCCTTCCAACTCAAGACAGCTGCATAGCAGACACCAAATTAAAACTTCCACAAAATAAAGAAGCAATATCTTTTTTATTTATTATCCCAGTCTGAAAACAATGGAAACTCAGAACTGTTGATTCAGGAGCTGTCTTTTTTGTATGTGAGCATTGACCTCCAGGAGAGATATAGGGTAGACAGCTGAAGACAGAATTTACTTTAGCTAACTCCAACTAAGTTTTGAACCGTCATAAATGAGAGCTTTCTCAAAATCAAGATGTGAGAGTGCATAAAAATGCATATTTTGGTCCTTGCATTTTTAGGAAAAATGCACTTAAAGAACTTGCTCCTAGAACAGTTTGTATACTAGTAATATGCAATTTTTCTAAATTTCCTCAGATCAGTCCAATGGATGGCTGTGATTAAATGCCAGAGAAAATTAATAAGGTCTTTGATTATGCAATCGATTTCCTGGTGATAGGATATGACTGGAACAATCCATCTGCCAGGATATCATAATTTTTTTTTATATTGAATTAGAGTACTGCTATAATTCTGGAACAAGAGTCATTTGACCTTCATGTTTCTGTCATCCACTCCTCTCGATCTTTTTCCTGTGTCTGAAAAGAGCTTATTACAAACACTACCTGGAAAGGAGAGTCTAGAGGAAAAAAGCATCTGAACATCATCTAACTATGGAATTCCTTCCCATGGCCTACACAGTAACCAGGCTTTCCACCCCTCAGTTAATAGTCCAAGTTTACTGGCCTGTGCCCAGCTAGACTTTGTACCAATGATCACAGCCCTCTGGGCCTGGCTGCTCAGTCAGTTTTTGACCCACCTTGCTGTCCACCCACCAAAACCATACCTTGACAGCTTTTCTGTAAGGATCTCATGGAGACAATGTCAGAAATCTTGCTAAAGTGAAGTTAAATGGCACCCACTGCTCTCCCACCCTCCACCAAGTTGCCTATCACCTCATGGCAAGAGGTTTTCATTCAGCTTGTAAAGCAGGCTGGTGGGAGAGAATGCTTCCACCTTTACAAGAGTAATAGCAAGAGAATATGCTAACAGACAGTGAATTTCAAGCACAGGCATGCAAATACCTGCCAACAACTTATATATGAATATATACTCAATGTGCACTTTTGCTGCACCTAAATGTAATTATATTCATTGTACTCTGGGAGTCATAGTCTGGTATGTTTAGTGTATGATCCAAGAATAATGTTTGCTTTCTGTGAGGTAGTTTATGCCTTATTGGAGCTGTCATTGACAGCTCCTGAGCTTAGGGTCTTCATAGAATACATGGAAAAAGCAAGCACTCAGAGTATAAGAAAAAAAAGAAACAAAGACATAAGGACAGAATAAATGTGCTATTAAGAAACACAATGGCTCATCGCGTATAATATCCATTCAGAAGCAGTAAGACATGGTATTTAAGGACAGCACATGAGCCTGGCCATATTTTGTTCTCTGTTCCTGTCATATTTCCCCAGCATCTCAAAATTCTGTGTTAGGGAAATTAGAGCATGTAACCTTTCCTAGCTCTTTTAGCTTTCATGTCAGAACCTGCTGTCCATAAATCTGTCTAAATCCTCCTTGGCCCTGCCATTACTATCCGCCTTACAACCTCCTGTAGCAACAAATTCCAAAACTTTTCTACCCACTGTATAAAGACATACTCTCTTTTATCTGTTTTAAAATGACCCTTTTTAGTTTTATCAAGTGTTCCCTGGCTCATGCAGTGAGAACTGAAGCAGCAGCTAATTCAGACTATACATCGCTTTTGTGATTCTGTAAACTTTCTTCATATTCTCATGCAACTTTCTTTCAGTTTCCCTTCCCAAGACATCTGCTTTGCACTCTTGACAATTTTAGCTGCCTCTCCCTATGCCTTTTTTGAATTCCACCATATTCCTTTTGAGATGTTGTGGCCAGAGATGCAAATAAATGGTTTCTTGTAGCATCAAAATTGTGTCTCCCGTTTTGCTCTGAATACTTGACTAGACAATATCCAGCATCATGATGATATTTTGGCTGCTGCTACACATTGAGCTGCTGATTTCAGAGAAATATCTAATAGTGATTCTAAGGTTTTTTTTTTGCAGAATTGAAATTACCAGGTCTGAGTTCTGAGAAAGACAGGCTAATGAACCAGGGCATGATTTATAGGAAAGCTCTTCTTTTGAAGGAAAACTGAGCAAATCAAGACAAGACAGTGTCTACTATCCTGACACTCAAGAGCCAGCTTTATTCCTCGTCTCTCCCTGTAACCCTGTAACTCTCCCAGGTTCTCCTGCTCATTCTGCTCAGTCAAAATGGAGGCTTAAGCCATGCACAGTCCTCCTTCTGACACCCCATTTCCCCTTTCCTTACTCCTCTTATCCGTTTGCCATACATCCCACTTCCCACTAGCAAGCCCTGAAATCAGGACACATTACTGATGAATCCTCCATACCAAACCAAGTCTCCCACAAAATGCCTCCTCACCACTCTTTCCTCTTGCCAAGACTCCAGCCTTTTAGTTCATCATTTGTTCCAACCTTGGGCTGCACATTTCCTGTATTTTCCCTAGATCTTGGGACCTTCCCAGAGGATACAACTGAGTGCTTGATGAACACTGCAGTGGATGTTAAGGAACATGCAGAAAAACAATATAAGAGCAGTTTGTTGTTGCCTTACTGATCAGGAAGTTAGCACAAACCAGATATTCCATGAAAACTGTCTGTCCTGTCCCAGACTTTGCCTTCTACAGAAATTGGTTTTGAAAATTGGTTTTGCTTTTTCCATGAGAAAAGTGAGTTGCCTCCAATATGTTCCAGATACATAAGCCATTGATCCCTGTGTTGGTTTGCACTTGTCTCTGTAAAGACAGTACTGAATATATTCAGAAGAGGGTTGAAGTCATATACAGGTAACTGACCAGACACTTTCTTGTCTATTTAGTTCCTATAAAGACTCTATATGGGTACAGAGATAAAGTGACTCTTTCCTGGTCCTTGTAACACACCTGGGAGCCATCCCAAAAGAGCAGGATTGGGCTTTCTCTGGGGACCACTCAACATGCACAAAAGGGAACATTTTCCAGGCTGAAATAAACTAGAAAGGGAACTGGTAGTAATCAAGATGCCAATAGGGTTAGGAAGATGATATAGTAAAAGAAGATTCTGCAACATTTCCAGTATAATTAGGTAGTGAGAGAGAGTTGCTGAATCAAACTGGGCAAAGTGCTATAACTAACAGAATTTTGCAAGTTTGGACTTGCAGCCAGATGTCTGAGATTTTGTGGCGATTCTTCTGTAGCTGACTGTTTTTTGTAATACATTTTCCATCCTTTTACTGAAAGCAGCTGATGCAGTGAATTAAATTCTGATCTTTGCTTCTTAGAGATGTCAAGTAGATCTGCCTATTACAAAGACATTCTGTTTGATTCTCTTGCTAAGCAGTATCACCCTCTTTTGGGGTTGGTTGCCTTGCCCCTGCTTTGTCACAAGCTTTCATGAGAGGAGCGATACTCTTGATCTCCTAGGAGCATCTATACTTGCTTCTGAAGTAGGGTCACAGGGGCTCTGGCTTGTGTGTGACTCCTGCGTGACAAC
This sequence comes from Polioptila caerulea, assembly GCA_013397295.1. Lineage (NCBI taxonomy): Eukaryota > Metazoa > Chordata > Aves > Passeriformes > Certhiidae > Polioptila > Polioptila caerulea. The sequence continues at coordinate 581,866 of VYXF01002642.1, read as the reverse complement.
TCAGCTGCTCAGATGGCCACTTGCTCCATGAACATGCTATCTGCCAGGTATAATACCTAATATCATTGTGGACTTACTTATAAATAAGAGGATTCATCATTACTCAAGACTGACATTTACTTCTTTATTGTGAGATAATAAATGCAGTGGATCATTCTTGAGAAAATCAGACCAGTTCTGGGCATTTTTGTCAGCTTCATTAGTTGTGCTAATGAATTAGTTGTGCTAATGTGCATTTTCCATGCATTTACCTCTCAGTAATCAATGGTAATTATCAGCAGGTAAAGAAGCAATAGAACTCACGGGAAGTTATTGAAATGAAGTATGTAGAAGAACAGAGAAATTAAAATGAAAGTTCCATATATACATTTTCTAAGTAATAAGTATTTTTCCTCTTTCAGAATTTGTAATGCTTTAGCTATTCAAGGTGAAGAGCAAAAAGTTAAGAGAGAAGGATTTTTCCTCTCTTCATGTCAGAGGATTCTTCTGCTGTTTATCACTGACTACTTCAAGGGACCATAGGTCTGGTTCAGGATATCATTCCTGTGTGCAAATAAACTGAAAGTTAAAAGGCAGATCTCGACATGAAGTCAACTCCTACAATTGCAGCAGTGTTTATTTTAATACTTATAAATCTAGTGACAACATAGTTGCAGCCTACTGATATATCTCAGCACCACAGGAAAAGTTCACCTCTGAAGAGTAGAAGGGTAGAAACCTCGGCTTTAACTGTGCCAAAATGTCCCAAATTCAATTTTCAGAAAGCTTTTCTCATCTTTATCTCTATCTAATGGCACATCCAGAGTTTGCAAACATTTTACTGACTCCTCACTTAGATATTTAAGTACAGTTCTTTGTACTTATCCCTACAAAATGAATGAATACCAGTGCTCTCAGTTTATACACCCCTAAGACTGCACCTGCTTCATGCTACACAGCAAGTACCACTGTGTGGAAAATCACCACCTGACAACCAAACAGCACGTGGGCTTTAAAACAACTGTTATAGAAAAACCTTGCAAAAAGTGAGTTATTTTCATTCAAGTGAAAGAAATTAATTTTGTTTCACAGTAATAACACATTCAGGAGTTGCAAAGAAATCTATGCATGGACAAGTTTAAACTGCTCCCTGTCAGTGGAAGTAGAAGGCCAGCTGAACAAAATAACACAATAATAATTTCTACCCACAAAAAATATATCATGCAGCTTGTATTTGAAAAGTAAGCCAAACTCTCACTGCTCAGGTCTTTTCCAGCTGTCTCTGTTTTCAGCAGATGTGAGGTTTTCTGGGCTTGGATTTGTTTTTTCAGATTTTTTTCAGCTCTTTTGTTTGGTTTTTATTTTCTTTGTACAGAATAGGGATAATGAGGTGGAGACTTCACATCTTTATACTGGGGTAAATGTAGGAATGAGGACCTGGAATAAAGCTGGTCCTTCCTAGTGATTTATATCGTAGAGCAGTTTGCCTTTTTGTGAGTGTGAGTCCCAACAAAGGGTAGCACTGGGAAGAAGGAAAGATAGAGCTGGGACAGAAGATGGATGGTCAGTAAGCTTGCATCTCCTTCTGCTCCTGGAGACTCAGGAAAGGAATTGCTTACTGGCTTAGGAAGGTACATTCTCTTCTCCCTTTTTCAGCCTTACCCAAAGCCTCATATAGCCCATGTCAGACCACAGCCATAGTAACTGGCAGATTTTTAGGCATCTGATAGAAATAAATAGTGCTTTAGGATCCTCTGCTGTGGGATGAAGTGTACAGCAAGGTGGTCTTCTCCTGGGACCAAGGTAGAGTTGCATCAGGCAGTTTATGGTCCAGGAGAAATTTCTCATTGGTGATAGCTATAGCTCTAAGAGACAGCAAATTTATGTTCATACCTAGGTACCTTAAATTTTAATTTCTATGCTTTTGTTTTTCTACACTTTACATATCCTTAATTATTATGCCAACTTTGTGTTCATGAAAGTAAGAATTGTGCACATAGCTACTACTATTCATTAAGGGAACAGATGGCTTAGAGTATATATTATCACTACTGGTGTAAATCCAGCCAACTGAATATAGATTGAAAGCTATTTACATCCAATACATTTTTAATGATTCCTGTATCAGTTTGATAATGATAGCAGTTAATGAGCTGACTGAATACAGATCTAGTTCCTACCTCATAAATTTTTTACCCTCTTGTACACTAATTGGCAAAGTTAACAGGTTGTCCTAAGAACCCTAACTGAATCCTGATTTTGCTAAGGTTAAAGCACTAGAAAAATCATGATGTATCAGGAGACTGCACAAAATACAACAAGACTGTAGGTGTGAGAAGTTTTCTTTTTTCATAAAGCTTTGGATACCGTCTGTCACAGTATCCTTCTGGAGAAAATCCAGCTAGACATGTGCACAATATGGTGGGTGGTCACTGGCTGGAAGGATGGACTAAAAGCGTTGTTGTATTGGGACAACATCAGTCTGACAGCCAGTCACTACTGGTGTTCCCCAGGGATCAATTTTGGGGCCAGTTCTCTACAACATTTTATCAATGACCCAGATAAAGGAGTTGTGCAGACACTATACAAATTTGCTAATAACACTAAATTAAGAAGAGCTGTTGATTCCCTCAAGGACAACGAGGCCTTACAGAGAGATCTTGATAGATAGCACTGGACAACCTCTGACTATGTGAAATTTAACAAGAATTTAACAACCAGATTCCTCACTGGTAATCCTGGTTCCTGCACTGACAACCACACAGAAGAAATCTGAAAACCTCATCCTCTTAATAACAAAGGTAAAAATTTAGAAAGAAGTAGAGGGAAGAAAATAAGTATTTTTAATTATTCCTTAAGTATATTTAATTATTCCAAAGCATATTTTTCAATTCCCTAAAAAAAGAAAGAGAGAAAAATATCTCTCAAATCATTTAAGTGATGTATGGAAGCCCTGATCTTGGCTTATGCAAATTCCTTTGACAAGACTCTTAACGGAAAGCAGAAGGCAACAAAAACAGTCATAGGAAGGTCCCTGCTTCTTAAACAATTTGTATTCCAGGAAATCCTATTTCAGTTTACCTTTAAATATATTACATGTGTTAATACTTCCATTAGTGCCCAAGTTTTTCCTCACTGAAACTTTCACCACACTATTCAGAAGCCGTTGAAAACACTTATTGCTAGCAAATAACCAAAAAGAAATAACTGTATTTTTACTTCTCAATTCAGCTGTGGGAAAGAAATTTTTAAAAATATATCCTAAATGTTTCTCTTCATTTTGCAAAGATGGTATAAGAATGAACTTAGCCTTCAGGTGCACTCATCTTTACAAAGGAATATTTTTACTTCATGACAAAGATATTGCCATACTTTATAATTCCACATTATATAATGTGATATATAATATCACATATTACAGGTGATATTTGCAATATCACCTATTACATAAGCACAAATTGAAATCTATACAGTTCAACATTACCATGGCTTCTGAATCCTGTCATATCTATTCCCCATCTAATAATTAACTATTTGACTCATTTAATTTCATGAATATTTAGCTTTCTTGAATGTCCATTTTGCCTCTTTATTTTCATTATAATTAAACATTTATCTTCCTACTGTTACACTCATCTCTCATACTGCTACACATTTTTCTTTGTCCTATCCATAAAATTTCACAAGACTTGTATCTCAGTAAATATATATATATATATACATGTATATATATATAAAAGATAAATTATGAAATATTTGGAACAAACAAGTATAGGATTTTTCCTCTTTTCCCAGAATATTCAATTGAGGGAATATTGTTCCTCAATTTAATATTTTTCTAATCAATCACCTAAACTCCTAAATTTTAAAGCATAATTTCTTCAGATTCATTGTTCCTTTAGACACCTTTCGCATGTCTACTAAAAATCTACTTTCTTGGCTTTTATACAATTTTAGCTTCTGGTCAAAGATTTTGAGAAATATAAAAACACAATCACCTTGCCATAATTTCTGATCAATACTCTGAAAAATAAAAGAATGTCAATCTTTTTAGTATTTTTTCATCAACACAATATAAAATATTGAATTAAATATGGACCTTTTCCAACTTCAATATATATTTTTAACCACACCAGCCACACATCCTACAATAACTTATTATTTATATTTCACCTTCACCAGGCAGCATTCTTATTGATAAAATTGATCGGTACCTATATCAATTTGTTCTTAATTTTAGTACTGATACTTTAATAAAATAAAAAAGTGTTAACCAGGGTGACATTGAGCAACAATTAGCAAAATGCCTTTTTTTAATATAATTGCCTTTAGAAACTTTAATTTTGGGATGCAAAGCCTATCCCTTTAATTATATATCTATTATCAGGGGATACCAAAGTGTATATTAAATTAATGAAATGGATTACCTTGGTTACACACTGTTATTAACAGGTTATTAACAGGAAGAGCTCCCAGTTTTCGTATTATGTACATCAGTAACTTTAATTGCACTAGGCTGAGCTAGGAAAGCTATTTTAGGAGCTCTAAAGCTCTCTTATTTTTCAACAGCACAACAATTTCTGCTGGCTTTTTGCCTGCTGTAGCTCAATTTCTGAGGGTTCCCTCACAAATGCTAACTTATTATTTCTGTCAGTCATGCTTTAGCAAACACAGCCTCATTAAAACTACCCTAAAGTGGCTTCAGTTTTGGAAACTCTCCCTTGATGTATCCACGAGACAACTGGTGCTGGGGGCTGTTTCTCACATTTGGGTTAAGAGATAAGAGTGTCACAGAGTATGAATGTATAAAAGACCAGTTTTGGGGCCAACAGCAGTAAAAATGATGGACTGTGATTAGCTCAGGCTTTCTAGGACAGGATACAAAACTGCCTCTGATATTAAAATTATGAAACAAATTAGCTTTTAAATTATGGTTTGCAAGCAGTGATACACAAGTGTAAAATCAATTAGCTGTCAGCTGTTGGTTAATAGTGACGCAGTGACCTGCCTTGGTCCTGCTGGGAGTTGTGAGCTGAGGTTTCTGAGGGGAAGGCACAGTGGGCTTTTGCTAATAATGTATAACATGCTGAAGTCACTTTATCAGAAACTCCCGGAAATAGAAGGTAATGTTCCTGAAATAACTGAGTATTAGTGAGATCCCACGCTGTAATGCACAAGTCTCTGAGCTTGTGCTAAGGTAAGGGGGCCTGATGGGAAGGATTTCCCAGGGCTTGTTTTTAAGGATGAGGCAGATTTATCCATCATGCAACTTTGGGGAAGACATTTGTTTCTGACTTAATCTGCCTGGATGCATGGACAGTGTCATTCCAGTGACCCCACTGGTCTGCTGCGTTGCAACAGTGGGTGCCTGTAAATTTAAGACCATTTCCCTTAGAGGTGAGTTAGGTAAAGCTCTCCACAGGTCAAGATGTGGGGAAAGTACCACATAATGAAGGAGATCTATGGGGAGTTGTCACATTTTTTTATTCTAAAAGACCTTGAAACTGTTCTAGGAAACATGCAAGGATTTAAAACACATGGAGAGAAAGCAGCCTCAACCCAAATCTTGTAGCAAACCAGGAGTGTTTTCATACAATTCTGAGCAAATGGAGATCCCTCTATGTGCTAAGACAAGCCTGTTGCCTCTCTAAAACTTACACTTTTGCCCAATGCAAATGTGTGAACTTCAAACCTAGGCACAGATTATACATTTTACCTTCTGCCACTGGCTTAAACACACACCAAAAAGAAAGGAGTAAAATGGGATATAGCTTTAGAAATGGATGTTACTCTGGATAAACTCCTGAAATTGCACCCCAAATCACATAGGATGTAAGAACTGAATTGCCTATCAGCAGTTTATTTTTATTTGCCTAGGCAGTTGTACAGCCTTATTGTCATAGCATCTCAGTAAGTCAGAAGATTTAGTTTTGCCTCAGAACCTTGGTGTTTAAATCATGTAGAAATGGGGAACTTGAACTCAGTTCCATAAAACACTGAAGAAATCCACTGTGAGAAATGAGAAAGATTTAAGTGCTGAAGTTGAAAACTGTAGAAATGTTAACTCATCAATAACTTTCAGCTCAATCTACTATATTTATTTTTATTTTTTTTTCTTTAACTAAAAGACAAGAGTCCTGTTATAGACTAGATAAATGGCCTTCTAGGAATATTGAAAGTATAAAATATATATGTGTGTATAAACGTATACATACACACACATATATATGTGTATATGAGAAAGTTATCTACATTCATTTATGGATATTTATGTTAGATATAGAAATACACTTTGTGATTTCTTCAATGATATAGAATGAAAAGAACAAAAGAAAGAAAACCCATATTATTACCTGCCACTGTAACCCTCCCTTTCCTCACATGTATCTGTAGAGCCTTTGTTATGGATGTAGCTCAGGGAGATCTGTGTGCAGGGGACAAGTACTGATCCATTTAGGGGGATGTCAGGATGGTGTAATTTAAACAGTGATATCAAAGAAGGCAGGTCTGGCATTGCTGAGTCTGCATGGATGATGGATGGTGCTTGGCATGCATGGCTGGTCTGCAGAAAAGGAAGGACTAAACCAAGGGAAAAGGATGAGAGAACAAAGAGGTTGTGCTAAGGCACTGCCCCGAGGGGAAGGAATGGTGGGAGACCTCTGTTTAGGGATGGGGGAAAGAAGATAAATGAGCACATGTACACAGACAAAAAGGAGGTGTGAAAAGACTAAATGGGGGAAAAGGAGAAAGATGAGTAGACTGAGTGGTGCCAGCATAGTTGAACACTTTGGGGTGACAAAACTTATTGGAGTCTGCCTGGACTATGAAAATCTCAGAAAGTATCAGTGACTGGATTCTGGGTGCCTATGAAAGCTGTTTTGTCCTCTGCTTCTCAGCTGGGCAGTTGGCATTGGCTCTGTTGGACACAGAGGAAGATTCTGGAAGCTTCTTACAGAAGTCACCCTGTAGCTCCCCACACTGCCAAATCACACAAACCCTAAACACACCACACCTTACATCTGTGTATCCAGTCTTAAGGAATTAGCAATAAAATCCACATTCATCCCACAGTATTTACAAGTTGCACTCTTATCAACAAAAAATAATTCCCCTCACTAAAATCACAAGAATATTATCATAATGAAGCAAAAGTGGACAATTTATCTCACCACAATTTCAATGATAGAAATTCTCCAAGATTGTCCTACTTTTCACTCTCTAGATGTGTTCAGTCCATGTTTTGCCAGTTACCTCTCCCTATTACTATTGCTGTCTCAAATTCTTCATGTCCCATATTGGGCAACAAAAAGGACAGCGATGAGTTGACCTTGGCTAGATATCAGGTGCCCCCAAAGCTGGTCTATCACTCCCTTTTTCTGTAGGACAGGGGGAAGAAAATGAGATGAAGAAAAGCCTTGTGGATCAAGAAAAAAACAGTTCAATAAAGAAGAAGCAAAAGACATGCATGGAAGCGAAGAAAAAGCAAAGATTCATTCTCCTCTTCCCATCAACAGATGTCCATCTGCTTCCCACAAAGCAGGGCTTCAATACATGTAGTGGCTGCTCCTGAAGACAAACAGAAACAAAGTAAAACAAATGCCGCCTCCTCCTCTCCTCTTTTTCCTTAGATTTATGGCTGAGCAGACATCATAGGGCATGGAATATCCCTGTAGTCAGTGTGAGTTAGATATCCTACGTCCCCTCCCAAGGTCTTGCCCACCCCAGCCTACCAGTGAGGGTGTGGTGTTGGAGAGGCAGCACTGATGGTTCCAGCACTGCTCAGCAGACACCAAAGCGCTGGTGCGAGATCAGCATTTTTCCAGCTGCCTATGCAAGACACAGCACCGCCATGGGGAAAATTACCTCCATCTTGCTAGACTCAGTAAAAAAATGGGGTATCTAGGATTCCAAAAAATTGTGGATAAAAAATTGCTTTCCAGTATAATCTTTGCATTGAGAATGTTTGTTAGCAGTACTTGTCACCACTGACAAACCAAGGACAACCAGACTTCTTGACTTGTTTTTTAATTCCTTAAAGGAGCTTAGGGATAATCTTCTTGAAACAAGAAGAATCTTTCCATGTATTTTTGGATCCCCAGACTTCAGTTTTTCTTTCTTGTTTTACTGTCCGTCTTAAGAGTAATTTCAACTGATGTTTAAAATAAATCAGAAGATGACTGCTGAACAATGCTTACAGGTATTCAAGGTGTTGCCATTGTCAGAAATGACAGCATGCAGACACATCAGAATTGTTCAGAAAGGGAGTTCTTCAATGTAAAAAATTATGTGTGTTTTTAAGGTGCTAATTTTGGCAGCATTAAAGCAACACTAGCACCTTTTCTTATAACCTTTGGCAGAGGTCATATGAGGCCTCTGAGTTTTATCACAAATTTTGATAATGCTTGTGTTTGAATTTTTAAACTAAAGACAAGACACATGTAATCATTTCTGTTCAGTGGTAGATCTTATTTACTGATAGACAGTCACACTTACGTTAGAGCCAGCGATTGAACTGTCACTGGCTTCAGTAGGGCCAGGGCTGCTCCCAAGCCTGGTCCATCCTCTGGTGCTGAAGACAGACAGATTTCTTCTAGAAACAGCCAGACAGATTTCTTCTAGAAACCTGGGCAACCTCATGAATGCTGCCTGTCATGAAAAGCTCAGGGTGATACTTGAACTGAAAACAAATATCTTTGCACCATCTAGAAGGGCCAAAGCTGTGCCAAGGTTCATGTTAACAATTAAGTGGCATGGAGGATCCCAAGCCACTGCCTGGACCTTCAACTGGAGCCTTGCTTCTTGCTGGACAAATATAACAAATATTACTGTCTCTCATTTGACAGCATCCTTGCACATATCAGACTATAATTTGAATTTCTGTGGCAAGAACACAAAATCAAACACAGAGCTTCGACTGCATCCAGCACAAGGGTAAAATGGCACACTAGGAAAAAAAAAAAATTGCTTTGTTTGAGCCAATGTCCTGTCATGTCTGTCAGCAATACCCTTCCAGGCGGTAGGTAGGAGGCCTGTAACATTTATTTGAAAGGATGAGCCCTTTTCCTACTACATTTCCTTTTCACATTTTACAATGTCTAAGGTTATATCTGAACTATAGCTAAGCGTGTAATTGCTTCTGCACATGCTTACAATCTCTACTACACTTTGTAATGTATTTTGGGATCCTTGGAGGATGAAAATTTCTATATAAAAGTTCCATATGTAAAACTCAGTTAATTTTAATAATATAACCAAATCCTGGAAAGAGTCACAGATAAGTGTCTTCTACATCTAATGCTTTCACAGACCAATCATTTTCCCTCCCTGTTCATTTGGGTAGATAGATGCTTACACAGCTTTACATTACTTAGAGGAAGGAATAAAATAGATGTTGAGATCCCTACCATCCTATGAATTGTGGTGTGTTTGATCATTTGAGGGTACAAAATACGTCCTCTGGGTTGTATTTTCTTACAGTAATTTCAGCAGTGTTTGCCTACATTAAGGTATTTGACACATTTATCAAGCTTTTCTTTTTCGTGTTTCATTTATTAGTGCTACAGGCAAGAAATGTTTTGGCAAATCAGAGTTACATGCAGAAAATCCCTTATCACAAATGAGTCTGGGCTGATACTACTATTTGTACATTTAAAATCCATGATCTACTGGAGAATACCATAAAGGGGAGTATAGCAAGACAATTTATCCACCCTTGCCTTCCAGAAATATTGTTTATTTGACAGTGTGAACCCATTACCCTGCCCATTTTTCAGAAGACCAGATACTGGACTGCAGCTGTCAAAAATATTTGTAATTTCTGTAAACTTGGCCTTCTCTTTACCGTGGTGTCCTGTAAAGTGGGACAGGATGATTATTGCATCCTTGTGCCTTCACTGCCATGCACACATCCACACTTGGATGCAGACGCTGCTTTGGCCAGTGATTGCACTGAGCATGACTCTGCAGTCACAGAGGCTTCGCAAATTCATTCCCCTAAAACAATCAGGGTTTGGCTTCTTAGCTTGGCACAGCCAGAGCGTTGAGAAGAGATTATTACTGGGGCCTGAACAGGCTAAACTGGGAAATGTCCTTTTGTAAAGAAAAGCATGCTCAGTGATAATCATATTCTCCTCTGATCAGGAAGGGGCTATCACAATAGTGTGGCCCAAGAGTTAAAGAGCTTATTTTCTAAATCCCTTCATCCTTTCCAGAACTGTGAGACAGTGACAGCAAGTCACTTAACTCTGTCCAGCCACAGCTGTGTGGGTTTTGCATAATTAATTATTTATACCAAGGCAGACACAGTAATTAACTTCCAGATGAATATGATATTCTGATCAGAAATGCTTTGCATTTTAGCCGTCCCTCAAGCAAGTAACTGTCAAAGCTGGACTGTTTGACAGAGTGGGTCCTGCCAAAACCCCTCCCAGACATCTGTTCTCAGACAAAAAGAACAGATTCTCAAAGCAGCGCTTGCAGACATTGCCTCGTTTCAGCAGGCAAAGAATAACCAATTCACAAATTCTGGCTAATTTTGTCTGATTTCAAGACAGCATGCCAAACCTTGCAAAAAGCCGGGACCTGTTTTTTCAATCATAGGCACCGATGCAAATTGAGTGTTTCCTCATGGAAATGAATGGCCCACACTGATGTCAGGCAGGTGCAGGTTGGGAATGAAGCCCAAGGGATTAAATATGAGGTGGGTTTGAACAGAGTGGGCAATTTTTTGATTTTCTTTGTTTTGGTGAACAGAAACGAACAATAACCATCAGAATTACAATAATACTGAATGGCTCACTTGTTGTTACTGCTGTCTGCAGCATAATAGTAATTCATTGGACTATGAATTTTATGCTGAGGCAAATTTATCCTGATTTTTTTTCCTATTTCTCCTTTCTAGCAAAAATCTGAATTAATCACTAAAGATTTTGGCTAAATATTCAAAAACAAAGATAGGAATTGACACCCTGAATGCACACACCACAGATAGACCTGAACGCAAATTACATTTTTCTGCTGTGATTTCTGTTGTACTACCCATATAATCAATCAGCAATGCTTTAATGCTGCTTGCTGGCTGCAATGGAAGTCAAGACAATGGCTGCAAGAAAGAGGTTGCACCTTAACAGAGACAAACCCATCCAAATGGATGTAGATATGTTTTATAATGCACAGTACACTGACCATATAGGAACCAAAGCATGGCTGCTGTTTTGGGATGTTATTTGGTACCCCAGGGTCCTGAGAGGCCATACCATTCTCCTAGAGCAGCTTAACCTCTGAGGTAGGAGGGAGGCTATGACAACTGAGGAAGGACAGACAGTGGTCAGCCAGACTCCAGATATTCCTGAAGTCTGTAGTTTAGCAGTAGGAATGAGATGATCAATCAAGAACAGGCATCCCTACTCCACCACCACTCTAGATATTCTTTGAGATGGTAGAGGCAACCATCTGACCTTCAGTGGTCTGGGTCAGCTTGCTAAACTTGCTGACACCACTACCCCCACTTTATGTCACTGTTGGGTGAGTTCTTTACTGGTTTGACTACTAAAAAAATGCCATCGGTTTGAAGCAAGAAACTAAACCAAATAGGGGGAACCAGGAGAAACATTTGTCAGACTAGTTTGTTTTACCAAGCTGTGCACCCCAGAAAAGATGAAGATCATACACACATAGCCAGGCTTCAGCAGCAATGGACAGACTCCACTAGGAGTGCAGAGGATTCTGTGTGGAGATTGTTCTAACCTATAAAGTCCTTGAGAGTGGCTTAGTCAAGGAAACTGGGACGGGAGCTATTTTACAAGGTTCAGAGAGTTTGTTTACAATCCATTCTTTGATCTCATTCAAGTGCAATTTTAAATTTTTACCTATTCCTTAATTGTTACAGTTGCATCAATAAAAGTTTTGAAGCACTCACCTTTAGACCAGGATACCAAACCCAGCTCAGGTTTGTTCACATTGACCTGAGATCATTCCAGGCAGCAAACACATGTGAGTTAAACCAGCCAGCAAACACATGTGAGTTAAACCATGTACTTGTTAAAATACACAAAATGATGGTCAAAGAGAGCTAAGATGAATAAACCTGTGCCTACCTAGACAGATCTAGAAATCTTTTTTACTTTAGTTCATCACAGGAAACAAAAAGACCCTGGGATACAGATCAAGGAGCTGGAATGAAGGACAGCTGCCCAGTGACACATTATTTTCCCATCCTCTGAGATGTGTGGCAGTAGTAACCTGGACTTGATGGCACAGAGTTTTATTTAAGATGGCAATTCATATATTGCTGCTCCCCAGCCCACTGCATGTTCAACACACACAATCCTCCTCTGGTGAATGCTACCCTGGACATGCCAAACCTGGCAGGAAGGAACCATGTGGGACCTCTCTGTTATTTAGCAACTGTAAAACTCAATAGTGCATGCTCTTTTCTGTGTGACTCATTTCTAAGGACAGTGAGGACACTCAAGGTTCTCCAAAATATCTGGCAAGGTGACTAAGTAAATACTTCGGTACCAATACCCTCAGTTTCCATCTCCAGACATCGTTATCACAGAGGATCATCTAACAAAAATACACTTTACTTTTGAGTGTCAAGCTCACAGGTTTGCAGTGATGAAATCTAAACCACTCATTTCAAGCATTTGTATTGTACTGTATTTTCAATGTACCTTAAATTATCTTCAATTATATGTTTTTTAGAGGAGTTGTTTCAAAAATTTAGCACCTGGTTTCTGGTATCAGTCTTGTTCATTTAGAGCTAATTTTGTATTACACTGTGATGGACATGGAGCACATCCCTAAATTACTCCTAAAGAGTTTTACTGGAAAATAAGATGATAGTTTGGGTTTTTTTCATCTTTCATAATCCACATCTTACTTAAAAGGAAGAATTTTGCAACAGAAATAATGTTTTCTACACTTCTTTGCAGTTTTTATGAACTCAAATAATCTTATTCTAATGAGAATAGAAGAAGGGAAGATTTCTTTGGACTGACAGCTGTCCCCACAGTAAACACTCTGGGACTATCCCTGTTCCTACAGAACATAACAGAAGGAAAAATCAGCCTGTTAACTTGAAACTTTAAAGAATTTTTTACCGTCTGAATGTCAAGGCCAGATTCTTGTATTTATTGAAAAAAATATTAAAAATTCCAGATTTCCAGTACAAAGGTCAATACACACCTTATTTGCTTCTATTTCCATTATGGGAGAGTTAAACAAACCATGTTTTTGAAAGAAGACATTTTTCCAAATGTTGTGTTGCTACAAGAGAATTCACAGAGTTAACATCTTGCATGCTTTTGGAAATGTAATGGTTTTGTATATATATTTTTTATTTTTTTTTTCCAGAAAAGGAGTAAAGTCATACAAACCAGGAGAAGAAAATAGATGATTGATTTTTTTTTAAAGGCTCTGGATAGTGATTCAGTGTGCTGGCCAGGAAAGCTGAACCAGTCACAGGGAATGGGCAGCACCATGTTTCAGTATGCCATGCCAGTTTTCCACTTTTTTTTTTTTTTATTTTTTTTTTGTAGTATATAACCTATCTCTATAACCATCCATCAGCTCAAATGCCCTTTTTTCTGGATTTCTGTTCAAGGCTTGCTAAGTCAGCAATTTCAGAAGCAATATCTCCTGTAAATTATTCTGCACCTTGTTGTACTGCATGCATCCAGAGCTGATGGGTCAGAGAAGTGTGTGGGAGAGGAGCAAGCAAAAGATTCTTTCACTCCCATTTGCTCAACACCAGTGTAGTGCCAGTGACCCCCTGAAGTGTGAGGGGACAATCATCCTCCAAGTGACCCACGGGGGGACAGAAGGAAGTGGCATTCCCTCTGCAGCATAAACGTCACACTCACGCCACAATCAATTAAATGAGAAACAGATGATGGTGGCAGAGCAGTAATCAGCAAAAGCAGAAACTCATGGTGGTTGTCAGGTAATTTAAACACATCAAATTCAGTATTATCTCTAATCTGTCTCTTTTCTGAAAGCATAGGCCCTGAAAGAGCAAGTCTTTGCGAAGGAGAACAGTACTGACTCCATTTTGTCCAAAGCATCTCTTTTCAGCACAGAGAGGCTATGTTTTTGGTTTGGGGTTTTTTTGGGTTTTTTTTTTTTCCCCTGCAGAATATGAAAGCACATAAGAGAACAATTAATAGTGAAAACTCAGCAGGGCTGCTGTAAGCAAGTATGCACAGCATGCTCCCCTGTTGCTTCTGGACTGGCAGTAGCCTGTCAAATATCTGGAAATGAAGCTTTCTTGAGCATTTATTAAGATTCATAGGAAAAGCAGGCCCCAAACCCAAAGACAGCATCAGCATGAAGTATCTCAGCCTCCTCTCTGCCATAAGCACAGCCAGCACATCTGGCTCAGACTCTAGAGGGGAATGAAGAAACTGGGCGGGTGTGTAAAGTGAATCTGTCAGCATTTACTTGCATGACAATCTGCCATGTCGAGTACGTGCCATGCACAATGCAATGCTCTCCAGAGACCAGTCCCTTGCTACACCCTGGCTGCAGGCAGTACACTCACATTTCTTGCATCTATGCCAGAGAAAGACTGCAAAAATTCACATGGGATTCACACAGGGCTGTGTTGCCCACATAAGACAGAGGTGACTTCTTTTTTTCCCCTTTATGCTCTTTTGCAGGACCCATAACAGCCTTAAATCTCTTCTCTTCAGAGGCACTGCTGAAAATCTCAAGCCTCTCAATTACAGATATTTTAAACTTTGCTCCCTCCCTTCTGTTTATTTGACAAGCTGATTAATTATTACTGGTTCAGGTGAGTGTGTGTGCACATGCATCTGTATACTTAGATAAGATTTAAGGATACATGTGCTCTAACTCATTCCAAGTGTACATACAAACACATATTGCTTTCTGATAAACTGAACACCAAAATAATCTCTCAGATTCCCTGTTTTCCTACAACTTTGCATAGACTTTTACAGCAGGGCAAACACGGTATAAATCAATGTATGCCTTTATCCTTTCACACAAAGATGCTTTTCACTACTTGAAGGTACAAGCAGTACATTTGTGAAAAGTGAAAAATATAAAATTTGTTATCATGCAGAGGCCAAATGGATGCATAAGGTCTAGGAAGGACAATAGAAGTCCCTTCCTGAGCTCCCTTTCTGAAGCACTTAGAACGAGCCCAGCTCCCCATGGTCACCTCAACACAACACCCAGAGCTGAGTGGAAGAGGCAAGTGCAGGCTGCTTGTTGAGTGAGTGGAAGAACAAGCAGATAGAAATTAATCTGTTTTTCCTCACATTTCCACGCTTGTGACTCTCAAATCTGGGTTTTTAGTTTTAAAAAAGTGCTTCATTTGCAACAGATTTGTCAGATAATACGGATGTTTTGTAAAAACACTGGGTTTTTGGATGATAAGGGACAGAAAAACATGAAATTCTGCCTGTGAAGACAAGAAACAAGTTATTTCCTGAGTACCTGAAGTTTCCAGAGGTGCCTGTTGTGAGTCTTAGCTAGGTTAGTTGGTTAGGCACACCAGCTCCTTGGCTGTGCAAGTAACAATTTCAGCTCATCACTCAGAGGACCGGGTGTGGTGTCTGTGTCAGGCTGTGGATTGAGTGTCACACCAGCCCCAGTGGCTGAGTTCAGCACTGTCACAGCTGGTCAGGTGCTCTCTGGTGCTCTCTGTGCTTGCCTGTGTGCTCTCAGGGGGTGCTGGAGAACAGCCCCAAGGGTTATGTTCCACTTAACCTGCAGGCCACCATGGTGTCCCACCTCAGCATGGCCACCAGAACGTGCTCAAGGAGGTCATGAGCAGAGCAAGGGTGGCCCTCCAGTGTTGCTGCAGTGTATGGTGATGCTGAACAGTAGGTTTCTTTTTCTTTGGTGTCTGAATGTTGGATTTGTGGTCTATGAGTCATTATATTATCACCCAATGAGTCTCATCAACTGATAAACTATATTTCAAACAAAATTTCCATTGTATCAGAAAGCAGTGTTTTGAAAAAGTTAGACTATGGGGTTTTTTTGTTCAAATTGAAAGAAATGTTCCACAACCCTTCATTTTTATGAAGTAATTGTTTCATTTTCATCATGTTAAAATCAGATCATTTTTAGTTGCTTTGACTACTAATGAAGAAGTCTAAATGGTATAGTAAGATTTAAACACATTGTCTTTGACATTATCAAGATGAAATAATTCAATAATTGCATGTAAAAATATGCTATTGAATTTGATGTGGTATTCAAAAAACACATTTTTCCCTGAATCAGCAGTGTCTCACAGAAAACACACCCTTTGTAGCTTGGTGTGAGCAGACATAGGTCTGCTCTTAAACAGAAACTAAACCAAGTCTAAATAATTTCCTGCATCACTGCATTTTTCCTCTTTGCCTTCTTGATGACATTTTTGATCTACTCAGAATTGCAACTTATCCATTGTTACTCAGGAAGCACAAAGCAGACCTTTACAAAAGAAAATGGTATATTTTTCAATTTATTTCTAAATAGTCGATATTTCATTGATGGAAAAAATAATGGTAATGCATTCAGTAAAACTCTTTACTCAGAATGTATGCTTGCCATATTTTTCTTAGCTTAGAGAAGAAAAATAATTATTCCATTTTCATTTTCTTGATATATGAAAAGAAGTCTTTCAGCTGATTTTTTTTGCAACATGGTGAGAATGGCCCAGCTGTACCATAAGCTGAACACTTATCTTTGCATTCAGAAATCACCAGCCTACATTCAAAAGTCAGTTAGTCTTGTATTCAGGCAGCAAAGATCATATGAATGATAAATGATTTGTAATGCAAGATGCCTTTTTTTAGATCTTTTCTGGAGGTCAAAGGGCTCATCATTTCATGCTTTTCCAAAATTACATTTTTCTTTAGAAAGCAGGAAATTATTGAAATCTGGTATAAAATATGTATTTTAATAAGCAAAATATAGAATATGTGACCTCTGTCACTTGCTAAGTGTATCAACACCTTGCATTGTCCCAGTGGTATATTTTAAGGGATTTTTAATATAAATTGAGTATTGAATGTGAAGATCTTTCCATTCTCAGATTTTAATGAACTTCTTTCAATGTCATGATGCACAGTCAGGATCCTAAATCTGAGTTATTGCTGCACTACATATTGCAAGGCACGTCGTTTGTGCACTGCAGTGGGGTTTTTTCCCTTTGTTAGAAGAAACAGTTTGTATATCTTTGCTTGGATGGAGTAACTCTAATTAAACTGTGTATACATATTTTAATTACAGATAAAACCTTCAGATACCTAAAAGTAATCTTAAAAAAAAAAATAAATATAATAATCCTGGAAAATGGACATATTGTACAATTATAATTTAAAAAATAAAGACAGATGGTTTGAATAAGTGGCAAACTCATATTTTCATTGACTAGAAGCCTACACGTATTTGAGAAAATAGTTTGAAATTAATTATTTGCCAAGAAAAGATGTCAGTGTTCTGGAGCTCTGCCACACTGTAGCATCTTGCTTGGTTAGATGAATGTGTGAGAGGAAGGCAGATATGGACTCCATAATGATCTGTCATAATTCAGAGCAGTGGGGCAGATTCAAAATTAAAGCCAGCTCCAAATACCCTGGAGGAGCCAGTTTCACACTGCAATATGTCAGTAGTTTGCGAATATCACTTTCTTCATCTCCAGTCTCCCATTCAGCCTCGCTCTTCCTCAACCCAGTGATTGTCTTTGAAAATCCATTAACCTTCTATGGAAGCCCATTTATTGATGATATCTTGGTTGGGTATAACAAACCCAAGTGTGAAGACTGAGTTTGTGGAGGGCTCACAGCAACTTGTTCATTTAGAGAGCTGAGATGAGAGAAACTGGATCAGGGCCTTGCTCTGCTCCTGGTGCATCCTGTAAGCTTGGGCTATGTCTGTCTCCCTGCATTTCTCTTCAGGGATGTCATCACTTGCCTCTGCACTGGTGGGATTTAAGCACCCACACTCTGCTAGACGGAAGCTTTTGAAAGGAAATGTACCATGTATGATGTAAAAAGAAAACTGGTTCCATAGTTTAACTTGTTCTGCTTGAAGTTTAATTATATGGATTCTAAAGAGGGCTGTGGGATATGACCTTACTTTGGATATTCTGACTAATGCATTATCACCCAGTAATGCAAACCCCACTGTTGTCAACCTATAAGGGTGCATAAATGCCTACAACACAAACAAAAACACTTGAAAGTGCAAACACCTTCTCATGATGCTTGCAGAGCACTCAATACTGCATATCATAATCAGTTTCCTGTAAATTGTTTTAAATTACAATTAAAAATATATGTAAAAATAGATGAATTTTTAAAAGTTTTCTGTTCAAAAATGTCTGACATTTTGATGCTTTAACAATATTGATTCTATACAAATAATTTATTCTCTTACAATAATTCCATGAAAGCTGGAGGCCACAATGATTCCAAATCCACACGTGTCCTCTTATTCACCTATTGAGAGCATGATGCAGACTGGTAGTGAGGCATTCACATATTCTTACACAGAGAAGAAAAATTAGAAGTTTGTGAAAGGAGGTTTAGTAGGTCTGGGGTATGATTCTGGCTAGAAAATAAAAAATAACATTGAAACCTCTGGGACTGTAAAGCTGTAATATGTGCATAGCCTGTTCCTGAAGCTGCATTTTTAAATATTCTCATGTACATAGAGGGTTAACTGATTACTCCAACATAAATGCAGTATATATCTCAAAACAATAATCTTCTTGTAATGAGCAGCTGTTTCTGATGACAATAAAGATTCTGAAATTTCGCATGCATAACTCATGAGGTGAATGAAAAAATATATATCAAAGAGAGCAGTTTATAGTAGTTGCTACCAAACATGGTACAAAGCAAGGTAGTCCAGGATTTGTTTCTGAATGACCACCAACCTTTTCCAAAATGTCAAGTACGGATTGGAAAAATGTCTAATTTAATGTCCTTTAATTATATGCATGCAAATCATTGCCTTGTCTTTTGTTTTATTTATTTATTTATTCATTCATTTATTTATTTATGTATTATTTGCTTCAGTGTGACATTCCTCCTTGTAAGCAAGAAAAGCCATGTGTTCCATCTGACCTTAGGCTATAAGAGAGTTTGAGCTTTTTCACTGACCCTCCCCCCTTGACTCTGGGGCTAATATGTCTCATTATCTCAGTGCATAAAACTGATTATTAAGTAGCCTTAGACGAAGCAAACAGGCTTCCACTTGTCCTTTTAAATTATCTCAATATCTTTAATTGTTTAAAACTGACAATAAGGTCATTCAATTATGGTATTCTCTACACAGTCTGTGCTCAGTGTCACATTGAGGTTGTTATCCAGAGCAGAGGGGGTTAAATTATCAGTATGCTGTTGCTGCTGTGATCCTAATGTAAATGAACATTTGGTGGTTTATTTTTTTTTTTCCTTAGCTGCTGGTTACTATGTTATTAGCATATTTGATGTATTCCTCAGCTCAGTTAATAAGCAGTTCTGAAGGCAAAAGATTGATGTTTTAGAAGGCCGTTTATAGACCATTCTGCCTTGTAACAATATCTGGAACAAGTCTATGTGCTATTATTACTAACTGACTCTGGGTTTAGGCCATATGTACCACTGACAAAGCCTAATCTGTGTTCCTGTCCACTGCTTAGGTGTTTTATTACTAGATTATGACCATCCTATGAATCCCAAACATTCTTTCTTTCTTTTCTATTTTCCACTGGAACTAAATTCTTCCTTGATATTAAAATACATTAAAGAATTTTGCATACTTCTGTTGTATTGAAATTATCTGAATACCATTCCTTGTATAAAATAGAGTCAAAGCCATTATGTATATTTGAGAAAGTCTTGGGGAAAAAAAAAACAACTCTAATAAAATATTAAGGAAAAATATATGGAAACACAGGAAATACAAACAGGTATACTCGTATTAAGCCGAGTCCAAAAAATAACATGGAGAACAAGATCAGTGTAAAATGTCTTGATGCAAGAGCAATTCAGCCAATCCTAACAGAAGTACAGGGAGCAGACACTGCAACTGTCTGCTCAGGTGGAAGAACTGTGTTTTCACAGCTGGGCAAAGGAAAGCTCTGGAAGGATGTTCTAGGGTTTGCTATGTGGCAGCTGGTACCTGGGGCAGATGCTGCCAGAGCAAGAGTGCTTCTGGTCCAAGGGCCAGTCTTGCCAGCCAGCTGTGGAACTTGGATTCTCTCTGTCTTTTTCACTAGCTCTCCTTTATGTTAGGTAGAACTAACCTTTGGAATTCAAACTTTCAATTCAGAAAAATGAATTCATTTTAGCTCACCAACTGCCACTCTTCTGTCTATTATACTATTGATTTTAGTGCTGTTGAAATGCTTTGGGACCCTGAATAGCTTTCAAATCTATATTTGAAATCTGTCCTTTTGTTTGAGTACTGTCACAGGTAATGTGATCAATACAGTTAGCACTGAAGCCTGCTAAATGATGGCAGTGGCTTTTGGTAAGGACTTGCAAGGTTTCAAATTCCATTCTGGAAAATAAGACTCTTCATCCAGTTTTGTAAAAATAGACTTTTGTTGAGACAGTTTGTCTTCAGATTTTTCAAAATCATTCAATTCTCTCCTCTGCATTTCACCCTCACCTGTCTCTGCTCTTTCAGAAGTAATCAGAAAAATACTGATTCTCACAGAAACCTTCAAGGTGAAAAACCTTATCACAACTATTATGTCTGTGCAAAATATTTTATCTTTGTTACTGCGGAGTATTTGACAAAATGACTTTTTCTCTAAGTACTTTCAACCAGACCTTACTAACAAGCTTTCCACAGATAAGCAATGTATATCCTGGGTTTTTTTTCTCATCAAGCTGGGACACTACATGTATTTTGCCAAGCCTTTTGGCAGCTAATATTTTTGTTAAATTGGCCAGTACATCTGTCAGCCCTGGGACAAAGCTAGGTTTCCTACCCTGAACCTTTCAAGCAGAACCTTTTGTAAAAGACAAAATGCTGTATCTACCTTAAAACATAAAGGATCCTCAGGGCATTGGAAGCTAATGTGCAGCTTTAATGCAAACATCCCTTGTGAGGGCTCTCGGTCCTTGTATGCTCCGAACAGCAGGAGGAAGAATACATGAATATAAATGAGCTGCACAGCAGTATTCAGAAAATGGAGCTATAAGAGTTAATGAGATGGTGTCCTGCTGCTGGAAGCTTGCATGTTAAAAATTCTGATAGTTTTATCCAGCATCAAGTTTGAAAAACCTGTGCAAGACTTGTGATTGTGAAGAACCCCTGACTACAGAATGGTGTTTCTTTCCATGTGGCCTTGCTACAGGCAAAGAGCCTTTGATATATCTAAATCTAACAAGGGAAAAAAATCAAGGGATTACTAAAAATCATTGACCATGGAGAGACCAAGTAATTATTAATAGCATTATACACTGAACTGCACAGGGCTGGTGCCTATCTGCATCTCTGTGTGTTGAACTGCACATAGCAGCTGGCAGAGGACTCTGTCACTAAACCCCACTGCAGATTGCAAGCTGTGTGCCTTTAAGAATCATTCTGTAGCAGCAGAACTAAAGGGAAGGTTCCCATTTATGTTGGCCTCAAAGATGCTGTCCCACTCCAGAGATAATGCAGCACATTTCTTCTTTCTTGCAACCAGTGGTACTTTCCCAAAAACAATCACCCTGAAAATGCCCCCTTTGAGCTGCTGCTCACTGTATATCTAGCACAGGTCAGTCTGACCTACCTCTTCTGTGCTATTCTGTTAATTTACAGAGTTAACAGCATGCATTGCAAGGCAATAATACATCTGCTGTGCAATGAGACAGCTCTAAACCACAGAGTCTCCTCTCATTGCGGTTGGGTGAGGTACAAAACTGCTTGGCACAGGTGCTGGTATGATGGATTTGCTCAGTGCAGTCATGTACCCCCCTACACTTTCCAGGGTCTCCCAAACCCAAGAGAACACCTTGCTCAGGTGGGCCTCCTGTTCAGAAACACCTGAATACTGAGAGTCATGTATCTGAATGACCCATGGAAGCCGAACCTGGAGAGCTTAAGACAAGCCTATGGTCAGGCAGGATGTCCACAAGGTGTGATGGGGAGCAACTTGCTGTCAGCAATCTCACGTCCTTATTTACCTTTAGGAACAATCTGGTCTATTAAACACTACTTTAAAAGCTTGGGGCCTGTAACCAGCAGCAGAGTGAAGATTAGCTAAGCATGAGGCTTGTTTATACATGTTCAGTGATTATCACCCAGCTGGTGCATTTTTCACTCTCAGTATTCGAGAATTAATAAACTTGCTGAGTGACAATTTCAACCTCATCTATAATGAAATTAGCTTCCCTGGCAGGAATTGATGTGCACAGTTTTGACAGGAGCTACCAGGTGTCACTCTGATGTTTCTTGCAATTTCTTTTCCTAAGGACTTGTTGACAAGTAGGAATAGTCTAAAATAGTAATTGAATAACAACAACAACAACAACAATAGTAATAATAATAATAATAATAATAATAATAAAGCAGGAAGGTACACTTTTATTTTCTGTATGTCTATGCACATATTGAAGGTCACATGTAAGTCAGAGTTTCCAACTTCTCCTGAGAGCACCTAAGCTCAGTTTTCTGTAGTTCTTCAAGCACACGTCCAGTTCTTACCTGAATACCAGGATCTATGAAGGAACCTGAAATATCAACTTGTCAAATATTCATGGACCTTCTCTGTACATTGCAGACCTTAGCAGCTAGAACTTTGCAATTCTGTGTTCCTGCTTCTTTGTCTTTTGCTTCTTGTTTCTGTTGCCAGAGACAGCTTGATTCTTAAAGGGGCCTTTGAGATCCAGAACACAGGTGAGTGGCTTCAGTGCAGGTGCTAAGATATACTGCATTAGTGAAAAACAGCACTGTAAATCCCTATAGAATCGCTGTTGCATTTTGAATTTCTGTCTTACAGAATCACAGAATCACAGAATAAGATGAATTGGAAGGGACCCACAAAGATCATGAAGTCCAGCTCCAGTCCCTGCACCAAATCATCCCCACAAGACACACCACAGGCCTGAGGAGAGCATTGTCCAAACACTTCTTGAACTCTGTCAGGCTGATGTTGTGACCACTGCCCTGGGGAGCTGTTCCAGTGCCCAGCCATCCTCTGGGTGAAGAACCTTTTCCTGATATCCAGCCTAACCCTCCCCTGACACAACTTCAGGCCATTCCCTCAGGTCCTGTCCCTGTCACCACGGAGCAGAGATCAGTGCCTTCCCCAGCTCTTCCCCTCATAAGAAGCTGTAACTGCAGTGAGGGCTCCCCTCAGTCTCCTCCAGGCTGAACAGAACAAGTGACCTCAGTCACTCCTCTCACAGCTTCCCCTCAGGGCCCTTCACCATCTTTGTAGCCCTCCTTTGGACACTATCAGCTTTATATCTATTTCATCACAGTTTCTCCATGAAGATAACCCCCAAGGGTATAAGCATCATTCACTCTTGCAAAACAGATATATTGCAATTAGGTTTGTGATCTGAGTATTTTTCTTAAACAAGATCTTTGTTTAAACAGGCTAAATTCACAGGACAGGTTATTATCAGGTCAGCTTCCTGAAAACCTGATAATAGCATTTTGGCTGAAATGCCTGAAAGAGATAATTGCCTAAAATGCTGTTTGTGACTATTTCTGTTCAGAAACCAATTTCTTTCCCCAGCAAATCATCTGTCTCATAGCACTTTTGAATTATGTACTATTTGGCAACTTCTACCTTGTTTGTTGGAGAGTTTTGGGTGACGAAGAGTATAACTTTGTTACTAGGATACAGCAATTATTAAATCTAGATGAAAAAACATAATTTCTATTTTTAATTTGAATTTGAAAAAA